>CM068840.1:97447682-97625182 GCA_028554795.2 Sinohyriopsis cumingii | reverse complement strand
AATTAATGCCTATTAATGCATGATAATTAATGCCAATTAATGCATGATAATTAATGCCTGTTAATGCATGATAATTAATGCCTATTAATGCATGATAATTAATGCCAGTTAATGCATGATAATTAATGCTTATTAATGCATGATAATTAATGCCAATTAATGCATGATAAGTAATGCCTATTAATGCATGATAATTAATGCCAATTAATGCATGATAATTAATGCCTAATAATGCATGATAATCAATGCCTATTAATGCATGATAATTAATGCCAATTAATGCATGATAATTAATGCCAATTAATGCCTGATAATTAATGCCTATTAATGCATGATAATTAATGCCAATTAATGCATGATAATTAATGCCTATTAATACATGATAATTAATGCCTATTAATGCATGATACTCTACCAATGTCTCCAAGAGGTAATACCTGCCACCTGTTTTACATACATGCGCATGATAAAAACGTTAAAAGATTCACAAGTGTTAATTAACCATCCATAGTGTCATGAAAACGACTTCAATGAGGACATATTTGTTCTTTGCTGGTATTTCCATTACGAAAGTGATCAATAATTATTGTAACTGTAGAAACAGACAATATTTAGTACTCCAGTACTCCAGACAACATTTAGTACTCCAGTACTCCAGGCAACATTTAGTACTCAAGCACAATTGTTTGAGTTAAAATAGACATAGGCAGATAGTTAAACTTGCAACTGCAGCTTGTGTCAACATATAAAATACAGCCTCTTCTAGCTGTCATGATAAACCCAGGAAACAAACAAAATATAAAGGAAAATAAGTAGTAATGAATTGAATACGAATAATTTAACATATCCATTTTAATATACAAATGGCATAATAGACAATGAATACTAAAACAGATGTATAAAGGAGAACGAGAGAAAGAATATTGGAATCCGGAAACAAATAAATGCAATTCCCGCTGAAACAATGCCTGAAAAATACACCCTGAAGCTAATAGAAAAGAAATGCCTGAGAAAAATCATGGGAAAGAGAAACCTGTCATAAAATGTACCATATTATCACTAACATTTAGGCATTTTCTTTTTCAGGAGATTCCAGTATTCAGAGATGTTAGCAAGGATTAGTTCTCATGATAAAGGTGTCCTATCTCTTATGGAAGAAAATCAAATGCCACTCAACTTTACAAATGTGTCTTTGCTACACTTGACACATGCGCCTGTTTTTGAAGAAATCAAGCCCTGTTGTAATATCACTTCCACTGAGAGTATGGCTTACACGGGAAATAACATGACAAAATCTGAAATACCATACATAACTATTGTCTATCTTTACTTGGGATCTACCATATGTGCTCTGGGAATGATCTGCAATATATTAAACTTGATTGTTTTGACCAGACGAGAGTTGAGCAATTCCCCCTATACCTACTTGATTGCTCTATCCTGTACAGATATGGGGTTATTGACTTTTTCATTTGTCCACATAGTCTTAGCTAGGGGTCAACAGACCTTCTTCTGGACATTATATAGCATCTATATCTTCTACCCAATGTCCAACATCTTCTACACCTCCAGCATCTGGATCACAGTTCTTATAACAGTAGAACGTTTCCACATCATCTACCGACCCACCACAACCCAAATGCCACTTGTGAGAGTCAGGATTAGGGTTTTGACTGTGATACTGATTGCCTGTTTCATAAATATGCCAAGGTTCTTTTGTTTTGAAATTGGCCAAAATGAATCCAGGTATTACTGTCAAGGATCTCCTTTTCGCAGATCTGAATTATTTTACATCATCAGCTGGTTCTACGCAGTTTTAGTTAACTTCATTCCATTAATAATTCTGAGTCTTGTCAATACATATCTCATATACACAGTTCATCATGCCAGGAAGAAAAGGAAAGAATTTAGACTCCAGAATAACCGTGAGAGTGACATGCAACGTGATCAGAGACGTTTAACAATCACGCTTATCAGCATCATTGTTCTATTTGTCATTTGCATCTTCCCGTCAGCCTTTGCAGAGGAGCCGATTGCTTACATGCTGTTTGGAGGAAACAAAACTTGGACAGAGTTTCTAGTGTCTCCTGAGAATTTAACTTTTGTATTCATGTCCAATAAGCTGTTATTTCTTAATTCATCCTTGAATTTTGTGCTATATTGCGTTTTCAATAAGAAATTTAGGAGAGTGATGACTCGGTTACTGTTTCGAAACATTTTTGATCCTATTCAATCTAAGGTGAAAGAAAAAATATCTAGAAGGAGGAGGAATGTATCACGTAGCGAAATAATCACCTTGAAGATAAAAAGTATTTCTACATAGTTAAACCTGCAATTGAATGGAATAAGATAACAGTCTTTCTAAAGAAAGACCTGCAACTGAATGGAATAAGATAACACAGTCATTCTAAAGAAAGACATGCAACTGAATGAAATAAGATAACACAGTCTTTCTAAAGAAAGACATGCAACTGAATGGAATAAGATAACACAGTCATTCTAAAGAAAGACATGCAACTGAATGAAATAAGATAGCACAGTCTTCTAAAGAAAGACCTGCAAATGAATGGAATAAGATAACACAGTCTTTCTAAAGAAAGACATGCAACTGAATGGAATAAGATAACACAGTCATTCTAAAGAAAGACATGCAACTGAATGAAATAAGATAACACAGTCTTCTAAAGAAAGACATGCAAATGAATGGAATAAGATAACACAGTCTTTCTAAAGAAAGACATGCAACTGAATGGAATAAGATAACACAGTCTTCTAAAGAAAGACCTGCAACTGAATGAAATAAGATAACACAGTCTTCTAAACAAAGACCTGCAACTGAATGGAATAAGATAACACAGTCATTCTAAAGAAAGACCTGCAACTGAATGAAATAAGATAACACAGTCTTCTAAAGAAAGACATGCAAATGAATGGAATAAGATAACACAGTCATTCTAAAGAAAGACATGCAACTGAATGGAATAAGATAACACAGTCTTCTAAAGAAAGACATGCAACTGAATGGAATAAGATAACACAGTCATTCTAAAGAAAGACATGCAACTGAATGAAATAAGATAACACAGTCTTCTAAAGAAAGACATGCAACTGAATGGAATAAGATAACACAGTCTTCTAAAGAAAGACATGCAACTGAATGGAATAAGATAACACAGACATCCTAAAGAAAGACCTGCAACTGAATGGAATAAGATAACACAGTCATTCTAAAGAAAGACCTGCAACTGAATGGAATAAGATAACACAGTCATTCTAAAGAAAGACCTGCAACTGAATGGAATAAGATAACACAGTCTTCTAAAGAAAGACATGCAACTGAATGGAATAAGATAGCACAGTCTTCTAAAGAAAGACCTGCAACTGAATGAAATAAGATAACACAGTCTTCTAAACAAAGACCTGCAACTGAATGGAATAAGATAACACAGTCATTCTAAAGAAAGACCTGCAACTGAATGAAATAAGATAACACAGTCTTCTAAAGAAAGACATGCAAATGAATGGAATAAGATAACACAGTCATTCTAAAGAAAGACATGCAACTGAATGGAATAAGATAACACAGTCTTCTAAAGAAAGACATGCAACTGAATGGAATAAGATAACACAGTCATTCTAAAGAAAGACATGCAACTGAATGAAATAAGATAACACAGTCTTCTAAAGAAAGACCTGCAACTGAATGGAATAAGATAACACAGTCTTCTAAAGAAAGACATGCAACTGAATGGAATAAGATAACACAGACATCCTAAAGAAAGACCTGCAACTGAATGGAATAAGATAACACAGTCATTCTAAAGAAAGACCTGCAACTGAATGGAATAAGATAACACAGTCATTCTAAAGAAAGACCTGCAACTGAATGGAATAAGATAACACAGTCTTCTAAAGAAAGACATGCAACTGAATGGAATAAGATAGCACAGTCTTCTAAAGAAAGACATGCAACTGAATGGAATAAGATAACACAGTCTTCTAAAGAAAGACCTGCAACTGAATGGAACAAGATAACACAGTCTTTCTAAAGAAAGACCTGCAACTGAATGGAATAAGATAACACAGTCTTCTAAAGAAAGACCTGCAACTGAATGGAATAAGATAACACAGTCTTCTAAAGAAAGACCTGCAACTGAATGGAACAAGATAACACAGTCTTTCTAAAGAAAGACCTGCAACTGAATGGAATAAGATAACACAGTCTTCTAAAGAAAGACCTGCAACTGAATGGAATAAGATAACACAGTCTTCTAAAGAAAGACCTGCAACTGAATGGAATAAGATAACAGTCTTTCTAAAGAAAGACCTGCAACTGAATGGAATAAGATAACACAGTCTTCTAAAGAAAGACATGCAACTGAATGGAATAAGATAACACAGTCTTCTAAAGAAAGACATGCAACTGAATGGAATAAGATAACACAGTCTTCTAAAGAAAGACCTGCAACTGAATGGAATAAGATAACACAGTCATTCTAAAGAAAGACCTGCAACTGAATGGAATAAGATAACACAGTTTTCTAAAGAAAGACATGCAACTGAATGGAATAAGATAACACAGTCATTCTAAAGAAAGACATGCAACTGAATGAAATAAGATAACACAGTCTTCTAAAGAAAGACCTGCAACTGAATGGAATAAGATAACACAGTCTTCTAAAGAAAGACATGCAACTGAATGGAATAAGATAACACAGTCATCCTAAAGAAAGACCTGCAACTGAATGGAATAAGATAACACAGTCTTCTAAAGAAAGACATGCAACTGAATGGAATAAGATAACACAGTCTTCTAAAGAAAGACCTGCAACTGAATGGAATAAGATAACACAGTCTTCTAAAGAAAGACCTGCAACTGAATGGAATAAGATAACACAGTCATCCTAAAGAAAGACCTGCAACTGAATGGAATAAGATAACACAGTCATTCTAAAGAAAGACCTGCAACTGAATGGAATAAGATAACACAGTCTTCTAAAGAAAGACATGCAACTGAATGGAATAAGATAACACAGTCTTCTAAAGAAAGACATGCAACTGAATGGAATAAGATAACACAGTCATCCTAAAGAAAGACCTACAACTGAATGGAATAAGATAACACAGTCTTCTAAAGAAAGACATGCAACTGAATGGAATAAGATAACACAGTCTTTCTAAAGAAAGACCTGCAACTGAATGGAATAAGATAACACAGTCTTTCTAAAGAAAGACCTGCAACTGAATGGAATAAGATAACACAGTCTTCTAAAGAAAGACATGCAACTGAATGGAATAAGATAACACAGTCATTCTAAAGAAAGACCTGCAACTGAATGGAAAGATGCAGCATGAAGAAGCAATTAGCAACATATAAATGATTCAAGATTTACACTGAACCAGATTAACGAGTCACGATGGAGCTCAATATTTGGATATGTACATATTTTTGTCTACATCATGTTCAAAGCCTAAAAACAGATGTACAAATTTATCATTTGGCATGGTGGGAAGTTAGGTACACATGAAGTTTTTCATCCACTCGATGAAATAGAGCCGTTATTCACTCATTTCAGGAAAATAGCCTCTGTATTCATACTTGTCTTTTGGGGATTACTATACAGTTTCATTGATGATGCCTGTGCATGTTGAGGCATATGTATTTATTTTCTGAAGGTGATACGATAGTGGCATTGACAATTTTAATGTGCTATTTGACAATTTTTAAATCACATGAATATTGTTGTCCGAAGTTTGCATTCTGTTATGTAATAAGTTCCCATATGGTTTGATTAGACAAAATCATAATGTTATTATAATGAGTTCCCGTTTTGTCTAATTAGATTGAATCACAGTTATTAAGAGTTCCCTAGAAAAACCAGATTCATCAATCAGACAGCACATGTCCATGAGGTAGTCGTGGATACCAGTAAAAACATCGCAGACAAGTGATCTATGTTTTGTGAATCTAGTTTCATCTAGGTGGGACCGAATTCCAATTTTCCGAGAGCCAATTGGTTTCAGACCTCATACACCAATATATATATCAAACTATTTAAAATGGGGTTGTAAGGGTCAGAGGAAACTCGAACTACATAATTCTATTTCATTATCATCACTGTCAGTCACAAACTTAATCATTACGCAATTAAAAACTTTAGTTAGAGTTTACTTATAAAGTAAATAGTTAACATTTTTACATGCACTGCACAAAATGTTTAATTTTAGTGGCTTGGTTCGAGTAAAAGTGTTTAACTTCAGCCTGGCTATGTACTGTTGTCCATAAATAGAAAGCAACAAAATCCAAACCAAGCCAGTCCCATGGCAAACAAACATGTGGTTATTGTTTCGAACATAGCACTTTGGATTAACATTTATGAAGCAGAAATATAGATGCTTTAATTTGTATTACTTCACACACCATTTAGCCACACACAACAGCACTGAAAGCAAAGTAAAATTATCTATTTGATGGCTACATACATTTTCTGACAGCAGCTACACGTGATAAAACTGGCTTCTAGGCTCCCTCACTCTTTGCAGCAGCAATCCAATACTATGTTTCATTAGTTTGATAACCGTGGGAACTCCAGCCCTAACTGTAAGTTGTCTATTTGAACAGACTAGGAAGGCAGAATTATACCAAGAGTATATAGTATATACCATTAGGACACATACATCAAAGAGATGAGCCGACTCTACTTCTGATGCTGTGTTGCTTTTGTTAGCTATTGATATGGGACTACAACTGCATAAGAAGACTTTTGACAGACTTTGATATTGAAACAGTTTTGTCTTTCAAGACTTAAAGCATTTTAGTTTGTTGGTACATTAATACCAATAGCCTCTTTTCCCAGTACAAGGACAATTTTTTTTATATGTAAAAACCAGCATATACCGGTATGGAATCTCTAAGTCTCAGATGTTAACTTGATATTCACAAATTCAGGTTTGGTCAAAGTCATTGGTAGGCCGTTAGTTGTCAGCTGGTCAAATGATATTGCAAAGCTGTAGTGACATTCCACTTGACCTTTCGAAAATGAAGCAGTGAAGATCGTTAACCCCATCCAACCTGATATCCTATTATACACACATAGTATTAAATCTCACAAAACTATTTCCCCGATTTTTTTCCCACCTGCCTCTTTAGTTTAAAATGAGTCAAAACTATTTCCTGACTCTTTCCACCTGCCTCTCTAGCTTAAAATGAGTCAAAATTATTTTCTGATTTTTTACACCTGTCAAGTTTAAAATGAGACAAAACTATTTCCTGACTCTTTCCACCTGCCTCACTAGCTTAAAATGAGTCAAAATTATTTTCTGATTCTTTACACCTGTCAAGTTTAAAATGAATCAAAACTATTTCCTGACTCTTTCCACCTGCCTCTCTAGCTTAAAATGAGTCAAAATTATTTTCTGATTCTTTACACCTGTCAGGTTTAAAATGAATCAAAACTATTTCCTCACTCTTTCCACCTGCCTCACTAGCTTAAAATGAGTCAAAATTATTTTCTGATTCTTTACACCTGTCAAGTTTAAAATGAATCAAAACTATTTCCTGACTCTTTCCACCTGCCTCTCTAGCTTAAAATGAGTCAAAATTATTTTCTGACTCTTTACACCTGTCAAGTTTAAAATGAATCAAAACTATTTCCTGATGCTTTTCATCTCAAGTTTAAAACAAGTCATGACCATTGACATTTTACAAGGGAAAAAATTCGTACATTTTTAAAATAGGGTACCTTATTCCACGTAAGTTTTTCATATTCGAAAACATAATTATTTCAGAGTACATAATATTATAAATTAAACGAATAATTATATTGTGGTAATGTGCCCACATATTTAAAGCACCATAACCAAACAAGGTCTACGTAAAACACAATACTCAGACTTACCAGTACAAACTAAATTAAAGATTGCACATTTTTTCTCATTCTGTGTCTGTGTGTGTGATTTGACAATGTTTCATCCATATTGCTACAAGGTCTGCAGTGTCACAGTTTATAGTGATGTCTAGCACTGGAGCAGCATGCCGCAGATATGTAGCATGGTGTCCCACCCAGTCACATTATCGTGACACACCAGGCCGACCAGACCTAACACTAACCTTTTAATGCTGAGCGCCAAGCGAAACAGCTGCTAGTACCATTTTTATAAGTCTTTGGTTTGACTCGGCCGTGGTTCGTACCCGCGACCTCCAACAGAGGCGGACGCTCTAACCACTAGGCCACCGGAAGTCTTTCTCATTCTGCTCAAGAATCTAATTGCAATATAAAAAAAGTACTCGATGAGACGTTTGATGTTAGAGAGAGAGAGAGAGAGAGAGAGAGAGAGAGATTTGGATTTTTAACGTAGCTTTAACAATTTTTCAGTCATATCGCTACGATGTCTGCAGTATGGCAGTTTATAGTGACGTCTAGCATTTGGGCATCATGCGGCAGACATGTAGCGTGATGTCCCACCCAGTCACATTATCCTGACACCAGGCCGACCAGTCCTAACACTAACTCTTAATGCTGAGCGCCAAGCGAGGCAGCTGTTAGTACCATTTTTAGAAGTCTTTGGTATGACTCTGCCGTGGTTCGTACCCGTGACTTCCCACGTCAGAGGCGGACGCTCTGACCATAAGCCACCGAAGTCTTTCTCATTCTGCTCAAGAATCTAATTGCAAAATAAAAATAAAAGTACTCGATGAGACGTTTGCTGTTTGTGTGTGTGTGTGTGTGTGTGTGTGAGAGAGAGAGAGAGAGAGAGAGAGAGAGAGAGAGAGACTGTGTGTGTGTGTGTGTGTGGTTTGGATTTTTAACGTAGCTTTAACAATTTTTTAGTCATATCGCTACGATGTCTGCAGTATGGCAGTTTATAGTGACGTCTAGCATTTGGGCATCATGCGGCAGACATGTAGCGTGATGTCACACCCAGTCACATTATCCTGACACCATGCCGACCAGTCCTAACACTAACCACGTAATGCTTAGCGCCAAGCGAGGCAGCTGTTAGTACCATTTTTGTTAAGTCTTTGGTATGACTCGGCCGGGGATCGAACCCACGACCTCTCGCATCCAAGGCTGACGTTCTAACCACTAGGCCACCGGAAGTCTTTCTCATTCTGCTCAAGAATCTAATTGCAATAAAAATGAAAGTACTCGTTGAGACGTTTGCTATAAGTGAATGAAAGAGAGGGAGACCCAAAACGAAAATGTCTCAGCGTGCAAGATCATCTGTACATAGGGTATACTTTTTTGTAGCTGTTACTGTGTGCTATGTTGGCAAATGATTAAGACGATCTGCACATGTTATTTATGGGTATTATTTATCAGTAAATTGTATGCAACAATATGAGCCCATCTTATCAAGTTAAGTGCAACTTGTATTCTTACAGAAACAGTAACCTCATTTTCAAATTACAATAATAACAGAACTTGGAAAGACATGTTTTTAGTGAAAGCAGGTGTGTGTGTGAGAGGGAGATGAAACAACGTTATGTCAGTGTGCAAGATTGTATTTATTCAGAGCTAATTGTATTTGCATCCTTTTGTAGTTTTTGGAGAGAGAAAAGAAAAGAGGTTACAGGCGATTGAAAGGAGTATTTTCAGTTACCTGACGATTGTGATCTTTCTCGCGTATATATTCCATTATCAATTAACACCTCTAAATCAACTATTTATTATTGTTTTAAAATATCCATTGTCACAAGAACCACATGACTAGGCAGTGTTAGGTACATGCTAATTAGATATGCTTAGAGCTTTGACCAGGTTATTCCTGTTGACACCAGACTGTGGGCAAGATTCTACAGCATAGAACATATTAGTGAGGCTACCAATAGGGAAATTTGGCTTTCCATAGGGATATGAAAATCTGTTATGAAGGCCATTGCCCAACAGCAGGTGTTAAGGATAAACTAGTACATGCATCACTTGTTATTTGCACGCTCCAATAAAGATAACATTAAAGGAGTGAATCAGTGACTTTCAAATTTATGACAGAATGAAGAGATTTTTATATTTTGCATTACTAAAATGAAACAATAAGACTAATTGACCAATGGTCTGTGGTCTTCACTTTAGCATGTACTGAAATATCATTTCTCTTTGACAAGAAAACATCATAGGACTTTTCCGAACTCATTTTAAAATGCATGTGGTGCTTTCATACTGTGATGGACTTAATAACAAGTATTCATTAAAGATAATATTTAAGAATATGTATTGCAGAGACTATTGTCCAGTTTTTAATAAACAGCAGTAGACATTCTAATGACAGTAGGAGATTTTATTCTTCAATCATTATAATTTCTCACCAATAACATTGAAAATTATGGGCAGATTCATGAATGCGAGTAGATTCTCAATTAACAGAAGAATTACTGCTAGAGCAAGAGATGATTACAGGCTTTTCTGTAAATTATAAATGGTGATTATTTCTTTATTACTTGGATCACCTTTGATCAATGAGATGCACAAAGTTAACAAATAGGTGAGGCCAGCTTTAACTGAGGCAACAAACAGTCATTTTCCATCTTGGATTATATCAAACATATACTCAACAAACAGCATATTCATAATTTGACATATCCATATTGTACATTGCTATATTTTCAAAGCTGTTTGAAATGTGAACTTCTCTTCTTGATTCAAATAAAAAACATCAAAATAAGTGGATAAAAAGTACTAAAAAAATGAAATGATCAGTGATCTTTTGCACAATCATAAAATAGTAACTCTTTGATCTCATAATCGTATGTTTCATTAATTGATTCCTCAATTGCAAATTTATGGGAAGTTAAAAAATATTAAGTAAGTTTTAATTAAAGCAAGTAGTGATGTTTTTTATTCTGGATTATATCAAATACTCAGAAAAATACATAAAAATACATGGGTAGTTGGATGTATCTATACCATCCATCAACATTTTTTCAAAGCTGTTTGAAACATGAACTTCTCTTCTGGATTCAAGTAAAAAGCATTAAAATAAGTGGTTAAAAAATAAATAAAAGAATGAATGAGCAGTAACCTTTCTGCACAATTATAAATAGTGATTCTATTATTTTTTCTATTATTTTTTAATCTCCTGTTTCATTAATTGAAATCACACCGAAGAACTTGCCCAGTGATAACTACCATGTAAATTATACACTTATAAAAACAATACTTTGGTCACTGAATGTATCTAAATTGTACCTTGGCATATTTTCAGTCATTTGCAAAGGGAATCTTTCCAATTTAAATGCATCACAAGATGAGGTTAAAAATAAAACTGACCAACAAAAACCACCCTCACTGTACATGATCATTTTTGTTTAAAAAAACAATGGCAATATTTTAAAACTTGTTTGCAAATGTAAAAATCTTCTTAGTAGAACTTTTATGAATGCACTTTAAAGGATTTTCTGAAAAATACAAAGTTTTGTGAATGAAAAAACTTGATAAATTTAATTATTTGTTATAGTTAGAAAATATATGAAAAAATTAAAGTGTACAATAAATTCCATGAAATATGGTATTGTCAGGAATGCCTCAAATCAAGGTCTGATCAAAATATGTCAGTAATCACTTATCTTATTTACAAGCCAGACAATCCATATTATTACATAATCATATAAGCTTCTTATTAATCAAATCTAAGTTATTGTTGTGGGTTATGGATCATTAAGTTTATCAAAATGCATAATCATTAAAGCAAAATCAAGTCATAATCTATAAAACAAAGCTACTGGATCCAGTAACTTGTTTACTGAGCTTATCATATTTTCTGTGATGCATTCACATGCTAAGTTTGATCAAAATATATCAGCAAATGATATTTGGGTTGCCTGTTAAATGCTTCTTGAGCTGTCAGAAAATTTGGAGCTAAGGTCACAGAAACCTATTTTGCAACCAATTCAGGAAGCACATGAAATAAGTTTGATCAAAATCTATAAATATATATAAAGCCATTACGTTTTGAGCTAATCAACAAATGGATGATGGATGTCAGACAAATTACTAAGAATGTTCATCTAAAACATACTTGGGGACCCAGTGAGGGCAAAATCAATATAAAGTAGTTTTTCATAGATGCAGCTTAGAACTTTTTTTCTTCAAAGGAACTTTTTGCATAATGAAATGTTTTTAAAATGCCTTCCTTGGGTACCTAGTATATTTAATGGAACAGCCCTGAAATAGGACAATAAAGAACAGCATAAACAAAATAGATACAAGCTCAAAGACATGTTGAGAATTGTTTTATTTCTGTAAAAGCATGAGACAAATTAAAAACTGATGACATCAGCAAATTATGAAGAACCCTACTTCAACGAGTTCTGTGCATCATACTACAAACACTGATAAAAACAGCAGCCGTAAAACCAGATTAAAAAAATGGCAGGATTTTACATTTATTTTCCAGGTATTATCAACAGCCAATGGCATAGGAGCAGGAGGGTGAATAATTCTATATGATTCACAAGACTGCGATGGTATCTTCCACATTGTCCTCCTCAATTTCTGATATCTTCCACTGATTCTTCCGTCCAAACTCATACATTTCATTTATAGTGGCTCGCACTTTGTCCATACCTTCTTGGGACATTTCCTGGTATTTAAAATACAGATGCAGGGCAGTTCTTGCATCTTCTACAGAGTCATGGGTTGCTGACTGTATGTTCAACTCTGAAAGCACAAAGAACACTAGGGTTTATCCTAGGCTACACCATTTTGCCGAGTTTTTTTTTTTTTTTTTTTTTCTGGCACATAAAGTTCTGTTCATGCTGCCCATAGGGAGCAAAAACAAGACCCAAGAAAATAAAGATGAAAGATCATAGTTGACTTGAGAATGGATCAAGCATTTCCCAAGTTTACTAAATAGAATGTTCCCAATTAATACAATCTGCTGGCCGACACAAAACCATACCAGGTTTAAATAGCTTCGTGACCTATTAAAGGCACATGATTAGATCAATAAGAGAAAATATAAGAGATAAAATCTTCAGCATAAAACATAACTGAATTTGTTTCCACTATAGTGTACAGGGAAATAAAAATGCAGACTCAAATGTCCAAAGTAGATTTACAATAGAAATGGTCACTTATGCATGAGAAATTAAAACATCATTAAGGGAGGCTGGTTGCGTATTTATTAATTTCTGCATTAAATATTCACATTTCCAGAAATCATAAACTTAATCAGAATCAGTCACTGCAGAGTCAGACTACAGTTTCCTTTTCAACTTAAATAACCATGCCCAAACAGTGGACATTGTTATTTTAGTGGACTGGAAAAGTGCAGAAAATTGTTTAGTAGCCTTACTCGACAATGATTGTAAGTACTTGGTCACATGAATATTTGTCACACAAATTAATAAATTGATATGTGTGTGCCTGTAATAATAATACATATTTAAATTTCTTCAATAAAGAAACAGATATGGCTATTTGCAACCCCGTTCTTTACAACACCATTTTTCAACCTACAATTTTTTTTCAGTTCTGGAACAAACTATATTAATATCATTCTTTACATTCTTATTTCTCATGCAAATTGAGAATTATTAAATGTACATTAAATTGGCCATAAAATTAGGCATAAGACTTAGAAGAATGCTTTTCAAGCATTTTGTTAACAAATTTGTCAAAAAAGATTAACTCAAGTATATGCATTCAAGATGATTTTATGAACTCGAGTTTGGTATTGTGATAGCATAGTATATGCATTCAAGTGGAGTTTATGAACTCAAATTCTGTATTGTGATAGCATGGTAAGTACATACTGGATGAGTTTATGAACTCAAATTCTGTAGTGTGATCATGTGATGGCATGGTAAATGTATTCAAGTTGAGTTCATGAACTCAAATTCTGTGTTATGATAGCATGGTATATGCATTCAAGGAATAACTTTTACCGTAATTCTTTTATGCTGGAAAATTTATTTAAACACTCTTTAACTCGTTTTCTCCTGGCACCGCATTTACGTGTCAGGAGATAGTAGTCTACTGCTGAGCTCTGTATCATTAAGGTCATGGATGATACACTATAGTTGGTGGTATTATAGAAAGGTAGACAGACGTAGGTCTACAATGATACCAAATGATCTGGACATTCTAGTTGCAACTATAAAATACAGAGGAAAAACCTAATTTTTTTGGACCCGATTTTTTTTCACCCAAAATTCGCCTGTGGTCGGAATCCAAGTTTGTATCAGGATTTTAGACTTTTTGGCCTCAGATCTAAGGCAGAACAGTCTGAACTGCACAGTCAGGTGAACCTTTGCCAAAAGTAGGATAAGATGGGCCTTTAGAATAAAGAGTGGTCACGATACGAAAATGATGGATCCGTTAAGAAAAAAACAAAAACTCCAAATTTTACCCTTCTGCTCATGTGTGGATGAAATAGCCAATGAAAAAGAATATTTTTAACACAACTATTCATTAGGTTAACGGGAAGTCGATGTATAAGGATGTATTCAGAAATAGCCCCCAAAATGTGTTTCCTACT
Source organism: Sinohyriopsis cumingii (assembly GCA_028554795.2). NCBI lineage: Eukaryota > Metazoa > Mollusca > Bivalvia > Unionida > Unionidae > Sinohyriopsis > Sinohyriopsis cumingii. The sequence goes on along the minus strand of CM068840.1, from coordinate 97,610,704 downwards.
CACATTTCAGGAGAAAATGACAAAAAACTCCAGGGGTTAATGAGTTAAAAATATAAATTCCAAGTTATACTATACTAGATAATATCTTAAGGTACAGCTGTACTTACTGAGAAAATACCAGGCCAGAAATTTGAGAGAGATCATTCTTTGTCGAGGAATATAGAACAGTTCTACTGTGTCTATAATCTGGTCTTTGGGAACCTGAGAGGAAAAGCGAAAAACAAAAGTTGAGTTAAAGTGGAACCAAAATACATTTAGTACATGTCACTGATTAAATTTTTCATGGTCCTGCCATAATTTTGAAATGACTTGGGAAGTTAATTATATGTTCAATTATGAAGTCATTAATTACACTGACGTATAATCATGCATGATAAACAATTTCATATTTGCAGTCAATTTTGAATTTAATCCACAAATATAATGTACTGCTGATTACATATGTAGTATTGGCAATGTTTTGCAGGCGAGACAAAAACCTTTCAAAAGACATATCCCCACTGTCAATATTTATTCTCCACATGCACATGTAGAAATGGTTCAAGCATGAAATTTGACACTGTGCTGAGGGCAGGGCATTGGAAAAAAAACTGGTTCTAAATGATGTGTGTGTATGTGATTTGTATTTTTAACATAGCCTAAACAATTTTTCAGTCATATTGCTATCATGTCTACAATGTGACAGTTTATAGCGATGTCTAGCACTGGGGCATCATACCACAGACATGCAGCATCATGTCCCACCCAGTCACATTATTCTGACACCATGCCGACCAGTCCTAACACAAACCTCTTAATACTTTGCGCCAAGAGAGGCAGCTGTTAGTACCATTTTTATATGTCTTTGGTATGACTTATCTGGGATTCGAACCCTTAACCTCCCACATCCAAGGGGGGGGACGTTCTAACCACTCAGGCCACCGAAGCGGTCGCCCCAAAAGAAAACCAAAACCAAAACCAACTTCAAACCCACAACCTCCCACATCGGAGGTGGACGCTCTAACCACTGAAGTCACCAGAGTGGTCTCTAAATAATGTTAACAGTAAACTGATGAATGAGTAAATAAATGTATGGTATAATTAGGTCTTGTGTAATTATAAATTAAAAAAATTCTTAGTTGCGTGCATACTACAGTGGAGAAAAGCATTGTAAAAATTTCCCACCTATCTTATTATTGTTATATCTTAATAATTTAGAAGAATATTTGGTAGCAAAAGACCATGTAGCAGTGTGAAGTGTGAAAATCTGGAAACACATTTATGTTTAGCTTAAAGGTACTTGTAATTCTTTATGCTGACAATGTTATTCTCACAGATAATGAAAAAGATGTCCAGAAAACTGAATGAATTTCCTTATAATGTAGAGAATGGAGATTAAAGTCAATGCTGAAAATCAAACAGTTATGTCTAGTTCAAGACAATCTAAATTGTTTATCTTTTGTATTTAGAAACATATCATTGCAAACAGAACTGCTGCTAGAATACAAAATGTATTTCTTGCTTGTGCTTTTTAATGGAATTTCACTAGAAACAATACTAAATTGTTAATTCCCAAAAAGATATATTAACATTACCCTATTTCCACGCACTGATTTTGTGATCTTCAAAACCTGATGCAGTAACCAGTACAACATAGCTGTCCAGTTATCCCCCAAACCAATTTAGAAACATTATCCTAATTGCTGGCATTGATTTTGTGATATCCTAAACCTGATGTAGTAACACTGACTTTTCAATGAAAATATGCAGAAATAATTGTTAGACTGAACGAATAAAAATATTTTACATATCTCCCACAGGTCTAGATTATACAGTAACAAGCACTCTAGAGTCTGCATATCAGCAGTCATGGATTTCATTTCTGGAGTCAGAAATTACATGTACAAGAATCTGGTCTATACAGTTTTTCCCCACTATAAGCCCCCTCAGAACATAGGAGCCCCTATAATGTAGATGTGGTTGTTGGTTCAATTTAGCCATTTAAATTTTATTTTATCAGTGCTCCTTCAATCATTTCATTTTATTTTACTTCTTGGCTAAAGACAACAAATTATAATATCTCTAAAAAAAATTTGTATGCAATATTATGGCATTGCCTCATTTCAATATAGGTCTTTATCCTCAGGAATATCACGTGTCCTTATTTCCATCAATGTAGGTCCATCTTCCCATGAACAACATAGGTTCTTATTCAGATGAACATATGTCCTTACTCCCATGAACTTGGGTCCTTATCCCATGAACAACTTAGGTCCTTATTCCCAAGAACAACATGGGTCCTTACTCCCATGAACAACATAGGTCCTTATTCCTAAGAACATGGGTCCTTACTCCCATGAACAACATAGGTCCTTATTCCAAAAACATGGGTCCTTACTCCCAAGAACATTGGTCCTTATTCCCAAGAACAACATGGGCCCTTATTCCCATTAATAACATGGGTCCTTATTCCCAACATCAAAACTGTGAAACACGTATAATTACCCGTATATTGATCACTCTGAAATCTTTCTTCAGACCATGTCCTACGAATATGACACCAGCATCGATCAGGTAACGCAGTTTGATATATGTTGACTTGAGTGTGGTAAGGTGTTTGCTCGAGATGACTGGGTTTAGGTCCCCATGTTGAATCCCTGAGTACTGAGTCAAATAGTCCACAACCTAAGAGTATAAAAGATGATACATGGTATGATAACTGCACAGTATATATAAAAAAAACATACATCCCAATACTGTCAAACATTCGAGAAATTGATGCAGCAGAACAAAATATCATAAACCAATACAATTAAATCAGTATAAGAGTTTGCGGATCATGATACCCAATGTCTATAGAATCTCCCTCATTATAATGTCTACGGAATCTCCCTCATTATAATGCAGTAGTCAGGGTCCACAAACGCTGACCATGTTATGTACTGAGCTGTGATATTTACCAAACCATGATATATTGAGACTAGCATAATACAGTGAACTGCAGTATGACGGGCAATACCAAAATATGTTAAATAATGGTGTTTTGAAATGGAAATGACAATATAAGACTAAATTTCCCCTTATTTTCCTTTCAACCCATATTGTTATACACTGGTATGATTTTGATTATGGGGTTCATAGTGGTACCGCGTTATATTCAGAATCATATAATATTGAGGGAGGGTTGCACTAGTGTTTCCAGGAAGGTTCTTAAAAAGACTCCTTTAGTTTGTGTACCTAATGGTACTCTGTTGTAAGCATGAGATTCATAATGTGTTTTTTTCTTGGAATGAACCTAGCCAGTTTTATTCTGGTGCATATTTAAGTGCCCAAGCAAAGGTTCTAATTACTACCAACACTGTGTATATTCCTGTACCCCATGAAGGGACCTGACTACTGTTTCACTCTGTCTTCTTAGTGTCTAGTAATGGGTTCACTATTTATGTATATATTCTTATATCCTGTGTATTCATCTGGACATCGTTGCATTGGAAATTAGTAGGATTCTGTGCAGGACCACACTCATCTACAACCACCAACCACCAGGCTAGATACTATTTTGCCCAGCCTACAAATCTGGGGTGCTCTCATAATACCCAAGGAAACCAGAATCCATAATCTATGCTAAATTTTATCTTAACACATTAACCCCTAGCGACAAGTTAACGTGGCAGGAGGTAGCAGCCTACTGCCGAGCTCTGTAGTGTCATGGTCATGTATGATACACTAAAATAGGTGGCATTATAGAAAGGTAGACAGATGTAGCTCTACAATGATACTACACTACAAAATACAGAGGGAAAAACCACAATTTTTAGAATATATTTTTTTTCTATCCAAAATTGGCCTGTGGTCGGGATCCAATTTTGTGTCCAGATTTTAGACTATTGGGTCAGATCTAAGGCAAACCAATATAAACTGCAAACAGACAGATGAACCTTTGCAAAAAAAGTAGGATAAGATGGGCATTTGGAATAAAGAGTGGTCTTGATACAAAAATAATGGGTCCGTTTAGCAAAAAAGAACTCCAACTTTTACCCTTCTGCTCATGCACAAGCCAAAAAGCTAATGAAAAACGATGTTTCTAACACAACTAGGCAGTATGTTATTGAAAGATCACCTGGGATTTGGTGTTTTCGGATGCATTTAGAAATAGCTTTCAAAATGTGTTCCCTACTTTAATTTCTGGTGAAAACAACAAAAAGCTCCAGGGGTTAATGTGTTAAGACCTGATGTGACTGTATCATTAACTAAAGTGAAAATAAGAAAAAATGAACTGTAAATTTATAAATGAAACTGATACCATCTGCATTGCCTTTTTTATATAAAAAAAACTACAATCTGATATAAGGAAACTCACTGAATAACATTTCATGATGAAAAGAGGTTGTACAACAAAAAAGGAATAATAAATTGCATTTATCAAAATGAGGGTTGAGGAGGTTAAATCCAAATGTAAACGTTACTGTTGTGAGTTTAATGCCATTTTTCAGCACATGATTGGCTATATATGGCAGCCAGTATAACTGGTGGTGGAATAACCAGGAAAAAACCTGGAAAAAACCACTGACCCAAGGGAAACTACTGGCAAGATTTCTCACATACCCTCATTGGTTGAGTCCAAGACGCGAACCCATGTGGACAGAGGTGAGATGGCAGTGACTGATAAAGGTGAGCACTTTAGACCACTCAGCTACCTGGGCACCCCTCCCCCAAATGTAAATGTAATCAGGTGATGCATCTCATGGAGGAAATTTGATTCTTATCACATATTCATGCTGATCCCACTTGTTAAACAATGATGTCATTACAAAAAGAACTTGGAAATTTTTCTCATTAGCAACATTTAGTTGTTGCTATATATTCCACTCACCTGTTCATGAGTAGCAATATAATCATCCAGGAAAGGCACACCTGCCTGCTCTCCATCCCTGCAAAAGAAGCAATGGAAAAGTTCATGAAATGAAATGCAGAGATACACAATTTTTTGTCAAGCATTTATTGTGTGCATCAATCCCATATAAATTAATCATTATAAAGACATGTGCAATTTTTAACCTTATCAAATCTGTACACAAGTCAAGCTCCAGTCAATATCTAAAATTAACAAGAATACTGCAGAAAACTAAGGCAAAATCCAAAATTCAAGGAAACTTAATGGAACAAGAAAGTAGGTTGTTGTGACCTACTTTTGCTCATGGCTTGTTGGATCCTTCAAGATGAATTCACCAATCAGGTTACTGTGACCCACTTTGCTCATGGTGAGGTGGACCTTCAAGATGAATTCACCAATTGGGTTATTGGTGAAACATAAAAAGTAGTTATAGTGACCTACTTTTGATGGTGGAGAGTAGTACCCAACAAGATTGGAAAAGTGATCCGAGTGTCTTGATTTTGCTTTTGCAAATGAGACAAATATTTTTTTAAAAACTTAATTATATAGAATACTATGACTTTAAAATCATATACATATAAACCCTATTGATTCTCACAGCCCAAAATGTAAATTCTATCATTACAATATCATGTTTGCTAAGTTCAAATATGTCAGGATGAACAAATATAAATAAAGCTTGATACATCCTTGCAACAGTCATATTTTTAACTCCTGACAATATACACCATAATGATTGTATTTTACAAATCTAATCTAATACTCTATATATACTGTGTAACTTTTTATACTGTTCTTTGCAACCAGAAAAAAGCATGGTAACTGTTTATAAATGCATGTCTCTCCTTCCAACAATTAAAGCCAAAATGAAAAGTTACATTCTGTTCAAAGTCCTTCTCAATGAACACCCTAACAAGTGTTCTGTAGAGGACTATGGCAGCTTATAGTATTCACCAAAATTCCAATAAATTTATCCTGAAAAAAGGTCTGCCTCCAGCCAATTCATTTATGAACATGTATCCTAAATTAATTGGGAGAAACCAAATTACCAGCAATTCAGCAAATTCTGAAATATGTTCTGCAGAATTAAGAATTATTTGTAGGCACTTAATCACATCAATAAACATTTTTACAGCATTCCAAACTGGACAGCATAGTTTTAAGATTTTGGGATTTTATGCCGACATTCTGCCTTGTATTTTTTAATCACATGCATTGAGCAATAAAATCATGGTAATGAGGACACTGCTTGAAAATAAGCTTATGTTTGATGCTCAATGTCTCTAGTTCTACGTTGTCATTTTTCGTAAATAAATATTGTTTCAACCATAAATAAAATTCCTCTTCCTCGTTCCTTCGTTTTACTTTCTGTTCAAGACAGGTGAAAGAGCAACTATCATTGTGTACCATCAAGTTCAGTGAAGACAAAACTGCTATTATCTTTAGCTATTACACTGACTAGATACATGTTCAAAGAATACAAATTCCCACACCTACCTAAGTTCAAGATGCAAAAGCAAACTTGAAATGCAAAACATGAGCCATAAGCACATAATTTTTATTTGAATCCATAAAACACTTCATATGTCACTGAACTTTATTGAAATTTCTGGTTTATGGGATGGTCATATCAATATAAAGAAGGACAGATGAAACAAAATATGCCTTACAGAAACGTGTTACTGGTAAGCACCATTTACATGAAAACAATAAACATCTCATAATGGTGGGCAGATATATAGTGATGAAAATTAAAAGGTCAAGAGAGCCAAGTATTACCCCCTGATACAAGTGATGCGGGCTACAGACAGATGACTTGGCTTGATGGTGGATCTGGTCCCATCACTCCTCAACTCTGACTCTTCCTAAACTCAGAGAAAAAAAAAATCATTTTTAAGTCATTGTTGTGACACTGATGGTGTAATGATATCGTCTCATGCATAAAAGAAATGTGTTCATGAAACAATGATGTTCTACCAAAGTGCCCAAACACATAACCCATCAAAGCACCCAGACAGTGATAACCCACCAAAGTGCCCAGACAGTGATAACCCACCAAAGTGCCCAGACACTGATAACCCACCAAAGTGCCCAAACACTGATAACCCACCAAAGTGCCAAAACACTGATAACCCACCAAAGTGCCCATACACTGATAACCCATCAAAGCACCCAAACACTGATAACCACCAAAGTGCCAAAACAGTGATAACCCACCAAAGTGCCCAAACCGTGATAACCTACCAAAGTGCCCAAACACTGATAACCCACCAAAATGCCCAAGCTGTGATAACCCACCAAAGTGCCCAAACACTGATAACATATTAAAGTGCCCAAACACTGATAACCCACCAAAATGCCCAAACTGTGATAACCCACCAAAGTGCCCAAACACTGATAACCCACCAAAATGCCCAAACTGTGATAACCCACCAAAGTGCCCAAACACTGATAACATATCAAAGTGCCCAAACACTGATAACCCACCAAAGTGCCCAAACAATGATAACCCACCAAAATGCCCAAACTGTGATAACCCACCAAAGTGCCCAAACACTGATAACCTATCAAAGTGCCCAAACACTGATACCCACCAAAATGCTCAAACCGTGATAACCCACCAAAGTGCCCAAACAATGATAACCCACCAAAATGCCCAAACTGTGATAACCCACCAAAGTGCCCAAACACTGATAACCCACCAAAATGCCCAAACCGTGATAACCCACCAAAGTGTCCAAACACTGATAACCCATCAAAGTGCCCAAACACTGATAACCCACCAAAATGCCCAAAGTTACCTAAATGCAAACCTGACCAAGGTGTGATGCATGGACAAAAGAACATTCAGGTTTAACACTATATGCCCACAATACTATTCAATATTATTTTTAAGTCAAAGGTTTTACACCTTGAAGTACAGTTTCACTTTGGATTATATTATCCCCAAAAAGGAAGTGTCCAATTGATGCAATTCGTACAGCTGAGCTGTAGGATTATTGTATTGTCAAAATTCCAGAGTTTATTTGATGCCATTCTTAAGGCCAAGCTATAAGATTATTGTAGAATTATTATGCTGTCAAAATTCCAGTGTCTATTTGATGCCATTCTTACAGCAAAGCTATATGCATTTACAAACATTCACTTATTTCAGTTTGGAAAATTAAACATGGTTCCCACACTTTTCTAAAGATAAACTTCCAAGCCATTTTCAAGGTTTATATGAAATGAAATTTACTTTTCCAAGGTTCAAATAAGACCATTAATGAATCAAAATAAAGAACATTATAGCTTAGGAAACACACAATTTTCACATCAAAAGATGTTTCTGTTTCAAGGCTCTGCAAGAATATCTGAGTCAACATTAAACCATAAATTGTATCACAAGAAACAAGTGGGAGTGGGAATGAACAGTCAAAAAATTATATATGCAAAAATGTGAAACTTAAATGGTTTGGTTTCTATGAACAAATCTAAATATATCTAAAGAATGCACATATATTTTATTCCACTGTCACCATAGTTTTCCATATAAATTTAAATTCTGATCATTTTAAACAATGCCTGCATTACTATCACATACTCCAGCAAAGCTTGAATATAAATAAAGTTAAATGACTGTCAGCTGACCAAACAACCTCTTTCTTTCACTGACATCCCTTTATATGTACATTCTACACATAGTTGGACTCATTTGGACAGTACTGCATTTTTTAAATTAATACAGATAAAACCCATTACAATGTGATTCGTTATAACATGATGGCAGAATGGCTTCCATTTTTTAATTTTAAATCTCTTTTTAACATGCTAAATACATGCTCTTGTAAAAGTTGATCTTTTGTATCCCTACCAGATTTTTAACCCAGCACTGCATTTACTGTTGCCTTTATTCCAAAATTTTCCAAAACAAATGATATATGATCAAGAAGTTAAAACTGATGACAATGAAATTTCAATGCACATTTTCTAAAGGGAAGTTTTTCAAAAAATATTTTAATGTGATCCCACTTATATCGTGATGTTATTCTTTGAACTCCACGCATCACGTTATAACGGGTTTTACCTGTAATGCTGAATAAGCTAGGTTTAATTCATAATAAAATGCCCTGTTATGAAATGGAACTTAATGATCAAGCTTTCATGCTGCAAGAGAAAAAGCAAAAAGGCCAGGTACCTGATTGAGGGAGACAAACTCAGCATCCAACCCCACAATGGTTCCCTCCTTGGGAAGCTCGTCTGGATCAAGGGGAGTGAATGTCACCTTTCGTCTCTTGGGATTCAGTATGGAAGAGTCATCAAAGAACACGTCTGATGTGATTGGGTTCTTCACTAAAATTAAAACCATACCTACTGTAACAATCAAAATTTAAAAGTGGTTTCCTTTACTATACTGAGAGTCAACACAAAAAAATATAATACAAAGCATGGGTACTTTATGGAGAAACCAATGGCAATCATAAAATGGGGATATGTTGGTGATCATCAGATCTGCACACTTTTCATTCAGATCCTATTAAATATTGCAAGAAACGTTGTAGTGAAAACCCCATGTCAATGCCATCATTCATACAAGAGATACAGAGAGAACAAGATTTTCAAGATGGCTGTCAAGGCAGCCATTTTGGAGGTTAAATTTGCATCATTTAAACATATATAGCTTTTAAATGTGATATGGCTATCCATTTAGCTATTACAAGATTTTTAAGAAGTTACATTTGCATATTTTTCATTTAGGACCCACTACATAAAGCAAGAAATGTTTTTGTAAAATCCCGATCGTCAATATGATTGCTTTAAGTGAAGTAGGGATAAGATTTTTATAACGGCCAAGAAGGATCAGTAATATTTTTATTTAGGATTGACTATATATAGTCAGAATGGTTCTAATGCAAACATTTTAAAATAATGATCCACCAGGTGGAGTAACAAAAACAAGATTTTCAAGTTGACTACCATAGCATCCGTACATTTAGGATCAACTAGACATCGTATAAAGTCTGTCAATAAAAAGGAAATTAATTCATAAATCAGGTTTCTGAGAGACTGCTTTCCCAATCACATTAATATTTGCAAAAGAAACTCCACTATCTCCAAAATCCAGCCCTCCCTGAAAGATGCAACCCTTGTTTCCATTTAGTCATCATGTAGATCAAGGGAAGTAACTCTTACTGCTTGGTGGCCACATATTACAGATGTGTACCAGCTTAAACCTGAGCAAAAACAACAAAAGGTTGTTCATATTTGCAGGGAATCGCGTGAGGGCACATGGAAGCAAACATGATGATGGTTGTTATGTCCCAACTGCGACTAGGCACATCCAAGTGGTACAAGTCAGTATGTGACCCATACCAATTGTATGCAAATGACTCGAAAAAAGGCCCTGGTAATTTTGGCCATCATCCTTGACTATTGTAGGATTTGGAAGGACAGATGCTCTACCTCTTCAGTGGCATCAACCATGGCCGTAACCTGGTATGCAACATTAACTGCAGGAGAAGTACGGCATACAGAAGGTGAAAAGTCCAATATATTTATTCTACTGCGACTCTAAAACTAAATTCTTTCTGCACCATAGTCATAAAAAAGTTTTCAGGTAAGTCTGGGCTAGCTCCCTTGTCCAATGTGTGGTTGTTCTCCTCTGGTGTGCTTTACAAGAACAAGCATAAAATGCCACACAGAAGGGAAGACATTTTGTCATCACCATGTGTGGTGTGGCACCATATTCGACATGGATCAGGTTCTGACTGGTGCATACTGATATGCGATGGCTTGTTGGGCCTGGCTGGACAGCTACCATAAACAGCGCACCTGGTCCTTTATATCCTGTCAGAGAAATGTTTCTAGTCATTTCACCCAGCTGGCTTGTTATGTATGGTGATCAGCTGAGCCTGATGACTGGACCAGTTTGGTCAGTAGCCAGGATGGTGTATGACGTGTTATTTGACTGGTAGTCAGAGCATGGGGGGGGGGGAGAGCAAAAATTTCCCCAATATTCTCTAAATTGCCTGTCAGCATTTGAGATGAAAAGTCTCTGAAAACTGGCATCTCACATGTTGCTTGCTAAATAACCTGTTGTACATGTCATTCCAAAACTAATATGCCATTTCCAAAACTATAATGCTCATGTGTATTTCACTTGGCATTGTTAAAATGACCCAAATAAAGCAGTAAGATACAATCACAAACCCAATTAAAAAATAGTGTGACAATACAACCTAAATAAACAGAAAATAAAACCCAAATAAACAGTGTGACAGTACAATCTAAATAAACAAAATGAACATACATTCACAACTCCAACCAAATTAACCACGACAATACAACCTAAATAAACAGAATGACAATACAACCCAAATCAACAGTGTGATAATACATGCACAACTCCAACCCAAATAAACAGTGCAACAATACAACCCCCAAACAGTGTGACAATACAATCAGAACTCCAACTCAGATAAATAATGTGACAATACAACCCAAATAAACTGTGATAATACAACCCAAATAAACTGTGCGATAATACAACCCAAATAAACTGTGTGATAATATAACCCAAATAAACTGTGATAATACAACCCAAAGAAACCGTGATAATACAACCCAAATAAGCTGTGTGATAATACAACCCAAATAAACTGTGTAATAATACAACCCAAACAAACTGTGTGACAATACAACCACATTTCTAGTATTCAACTTGAAAAGAGTTAATCTATACCAAAAACACAAGATATATGAAATAAAATAGTGGCAGGTGAATAAGTCATGTCATTATGTGCTGTTATCTCATTCAAATTGTTAAACACTTTTCTATATTGTACAGCAGATACCTGAGTACACCATAATCACGTGGATATAACAACAGTAAGGCTTAGTCCAGCTGTAACATAAAGGCCAAAGCGGAAAATGATAAATTCACTTTGTATGAACTTTAGCTGCTGCTTGGATATGCTTATTTGAGGGTTTGGGCTATGTACAAATAATATGCTACCTGCAAGATTATAATACTTGACAATGTCCCGCCGTATGAAGTATATCGTACAGGGCACCTTCCAGTCCAAATTTAACTGAACCGCTTCATACTGGAAAAGGAAAAAAAAAAATGTTCGAAAATATTACAAAATTTCTTCACTACAATTACATTATTCAACACAGGAATAAAAACTAACATATTCTAGATGTCCTTGTATAAATATGGATTATGAATATTTAATTATAGACCAAAGGACCTATATATGCATTTTAAACTTTCTATGTGCTGCACTGTATTTCATCTTTCCAGCTGTAACAACCAAGAATTCAAAGATGTCACATATTGTCCAGGCTGTCATAGCTCTGTATAGGTGACTGGTAAAAAAGCAAATTACAACAATAATATGGTATGAGTCTTCAGAACAAAGTAAACTCTTTAATGGTAAACTGATAAGTTCTATAAAAGCAAAGTTTTAAAGAAATTTGAATACCTATCATCCCAATTATGGTCTTAAGTAAAACAACACCCCTGATGGTCAATAAAACAGTATTAAAGAAACCAATTTTTCCTAGTAAAATAAGTTTCTTCAAGAATACTTACCCAATCATAATGCCTTAGGAGAACTAAACACTTATGATTGGGTAATGTATTTGAAGAAAATGTGCCACCATGTAAGAAGTCACAAGAATCACAGTATTACCATAACGCAGTCCTGATCGATAATAGAACAATAGTACAGATAACGGTGCCATTGCATAAGAATCAAAAAGAAGAAGACATAATATTGTAACACATTACAATCCTGCCTACCTTTTCTATTGGAGTTATGGAGAAGTCATTCATGAGATACCACTGTGTACAGGTGACATTCTCTTTCCGCTGGTGGTATGTCTCTCCAACTTTAATGTGGCTCACTAGGTGACCACCTGTTTTGGCATCCTTTACATGCACTACTGTTGCAAATATTTCATAGTACTTGGTCCGCAAAGGATGGATCTTTGGCAGCGTTTCCTTTCAAAATTAAGAAGCAGTCATGCATTAAAGATGATTTGCATTTACAATCTGTAAAGAATACCTGAATGATCAGTTTTTGTAATTATTTGAAAATCAGACTATTGTGACCATAATGTCAAACACAAAAAATTCAAAATAAAGGTTCTCCAAAGAATATTTCAAAGTTGGAGTCTAGGACACTTTGCTGTACAAAGTTGGAGTAATCTCTTGACTATAGGAGTCCCAATAACCCTTTTTGTCCTTGCAGTAATTGAATACTCACCAATATAAGGATCATAATACCGCCACTGTTAATTCAGTCTGAAGTAGTTAGTGTTATTATGAAAGAATGAAAATCTAAACAATGAAGGGCAGTGATAAATGTGATTTTTTGTAATTTTACAACTGTAACTTGATAACAAATCTCAATAGTTTAAAGTTGTCATTCTTAAAATTTGAGCATGGCTAGATGGAATCAGAGAAATCTGCAAATCATGGATCATGACAGCAGACTTGGAGAAAAGGATACAGGCTACAGAGATGAGATGTTTCCGAAAGATCCTCGGCATCACATACAAAGACCATATCACCAAATGAAAAAATAAGGCAGAGGATAAGACAAGCCATTGGGCCTCACATTGACCTCCTGGTCATAGTGAAAAAACTGAAACTGCAGTGGTATGGGCGTGTCTCATGATCATCAGGACTTGCCAACACAATCCTACAAGGCACTGTACAAGGAAAATGAGAGGCAGGCATAGAAAGAGGTGGGAAGATAACATCTGAGCGTTGACAGGTTTGACACTGAGTGACTCACTGAGAAAGACGGAAAATCAAGAGGAATGGAGGAAGCTGGTTGTCTGGTCTTCTGCAGTGCCCCAACGGTCTTCCAGACCACGGGACTTATGATTTAATTTAGCTTCAATAATTCCATTCTAAATAAATAAATTTGCCAAGATTTCAGAAGAAGAAAAAAAATGCCATTCACTTCTTTTTGTACCACTGTTGTGCAACACAGTATACTTCAGCTTTTTTTCTTAAATGTGAACTCCTTTGTGACCTAATGACTAGTGAGTTGCAAAGCTCTGTGTTCCATGGGTTTGCCATTAAATGTTTCCTTCCACAATCATGACACCATTGTACATACAATCAATAATGTTTAAATATTTTGTCGTGGGAAATGTCTTATTCCATTAATCATTCATGAATATCTCAGTCTCTATGGCATTCAAGTCCACTCCAGTGGCCTAGTGGTTTAAGCATCCGCCTTGAATGCGGGAGGTCGTGGGTTCAAACCCTGGCCAAGTCATACCAAAGACTTTAAAAAATGGTACTAACAGCTGCCTCGCTAGGCAATCAGCATTAAGAGGTTAGTGTTAGAACTGGTTAGAATGGTGTCAGGAAAATATGACTGGGTGGGACATCATGCTACATGTCTGCGTCATGATGCCCCATTGCTAGACATCACTATAAACTGCCACAGTGCAGACATCATAGCAATATGACTGAAACATTGTTAAAGCTACATTAAAATTCCAACACACACACACACACACACACACACACACACAGAGCATTCTACTTTCTTATTCCAAATTTGATACATTATCTACTTTCTGATGGCAAGTCTCACGAGATTCTGGCTCATATGCAGTCTTGCACATGGCACCAAAGAAAGTATGTAAACTTCCCGCCATGTCGGCCTATTCTGCACGTCGGGTAATTCTGCACAGCGATATGTCATTTCTGTAAACATTTGGTCAAGTGCTATTTTGGGTCAAAAATCCATTTTGTATCCAGGAAGAAGAACCGTACATTAATTAAGAAAAGTGATATTCATAAAGTGTACAAAAATATCCCACATTTAGACTCGAAATGCACATAAAAATGTGATTTCTAAATGGCAACGTGAAGACCCACTCCATGACCTTCTTGAACCTGTAACCCAGAAAATTTGATTTACTATGCATCTTTTAGAATCATACAAGTAAATACATTATATAAAAGATGGAAATGTGTACCTTAAAACAAAACTATTTTAATCCAAGTTTCCAATTTTGCAAGAAGTTGTCCCACACGTACACATCGTCTGCTACCCAATGTGTCTACTTGCCGCGAGAACATAAATTCTCAACAAATTCACCGGCGTATAGTCTGTTTCTAAATTCTGTAGTAATTTTTCCCCATCAACAAGATGTTGTAAACACATTACATCCTTTCATTGTTGTTTCTCTTCCATGTAATAGCTTATTTTTCATCAAATGTTGAACTTTACTAACTTTTTTACAAGATTGGTTTAGTTTGCTTAATATCTCGTCATTTATTGGCATTTTTACGTTGAATTTTGTAAAACTAGCTATAAACCTGACCTAATTACTCGACTGAACTGCTGATGGAAATAGTCCAAAGTAATATATTTCCTTTCTATAGCAAGATGGATAAACATTACATCTTTTCAAAGCTATGCGCAGAATAGACCAACATATCACGAGTCAGGAAAACAGGAGGGTGGAATCCCCTGTGTCCAAAATTAATATTATTTTGAACAGAATATTCTGGTGACAACTGCATCTTTTCAAATGGTAAGCACTGCAGTATTTTATTTTTGTCAATCGCTCGAATTTGGTATGCGTTTGCTTCAATATTGGAAACGAAAACCTTAGGTGCGCAGAAATGCCTGACAGCAGTGTACTAATGGAAAATAATATTTGTATTTACTCAATAATGAAAGTATGTCCACACATGCAACAAAAAAAGGCCCCTGTTAAGACCCTTGTTGAGTGCTTTCCATGCTTGTTTCAACTACAGGATACTTGAAATGTACATCAAATGTATTGAATTTGAATCTACAATCAACTTTTTAAAGCAAACCAAGCCCATATTGCAGTTGAGACTTCAATGAAAGTATTATGAATTCAGTTTTATTTGTGGGATGCCAATTTTCATGGACTCAGTGAACACTATAGACCCTACATTTGACAGAACCAATTAAAAAATAATTTTCGTCCCATGAAGAAACTAGCAAGCGGACCATGAAAAACCAGATCCAATTAAAAAAGAATTTCCATTCCATCAAGAAAACAGCATGCATATCCATGAACTCAAGTAAGGAATCACAATAACCGATGTATCGGTGTCATTTTTCTGGTAATGTTTATGCCCCGAGTTTGATTTTGGTACACTGTACAGCTGATATGGGGGCCCAGAGTGGCCGAGTGGTCTAAAGCGCTCGCCGTTACGGATCACTGCCATCTCACCTCTATTTGCGTGGGTTCGAGTCTAGGATTCGGCCAATGTGGGTATGTGAGAAAGCTTGCCAGTAGCTTCTTGTGGGTCAGTGGTTCTTCCTGGCATTTTCCCTGGTTCTTCCTCCACCATTAATACTGGCTGCCATGCATAGCCTATCATGTGCTCAAAAATGGTGTTAAACCCCATAACAACAACAACAACTGATATGTTTTATTTATGTTCATTTTGTTAAATATTTTGAAGTTTCATTTCCTACGGTTTGTTATTACAGTGATGCTGCCAGTAATGAAGGATCATACAGTTATCTTTCCAAAAGGTGGAGCCACAGAAAAACACATTCTTGATATTTTATTATCATTTAGCATAACAATCTATTGTTAATCAATCAAGCGATAAAAAGCTGTCACTACATGACTAATAGTCCCATAAAGTTTGACAGAAATATTTTGCACTTTTAGCAGGTTTGCCAGTCTGAAACCTAGTAAACTGACTCTGGGAAACTTCAATTGTTTCTATTCCATCAGACGTCCCTGGAAATACATTATAAAAAGCCAAGAGTTAGTAAAGACATGTTTAGCATCTTGATCTGAGTGAAAATTAATGTAATCCCATATCGTTTTAATGACCACTGCCTTGAGATTAATGGATTTCTGGTCATGTGCAACTGCACAGTGTGAAGGATGCAAGGACAGGCCACCAGCCGAACTAAGAAATACCTGGTGATCAAGCCTAAAACAGACAACTTGACAATAAGTACAAGATGGCCAGACCTCACTTAGATTATTTGCACATCATTGATTTATTTTGAATACATTCAGAATTCACTGCAACAATCCTCAAGCATTGCTAATTTCAAATCACATGACAGACAGTAAATTCTGCATGACTGGTGCAGTCATGTAACCTGGCAGTATCACTGTAATTAACAGTAAAAAATGTTGCACAAATCTACCAGAAATAAGAGAATCCTGAAACACATGTTCCAATAATGTAAAACTGGTACTGACAAAATGAACCTACACATAATAAATAATATTACAGAAAAAAATAAAATCTCACCTCATCCGAAATTTCATCAATCTGAGGTTTTCCATCAGCTGACAGTGTGACCTTTAACCCCATTGGAACCCAAGCAGGCCCAACAATAACCGCTGGCTTCGTTCTGAACAAGTCCTCTGACCCCTCACTGTTGTAAGAGAAAATGGACAGTAGTTACATGTTTAGTCAAACAACCTTTACCAGTTAATATACAGGCAGGAACATAACATGACCCCAGTTCAGATAGTTGGCACATATACCATATACACTTGCTTATGTGTCAAGTTCAAATGCAAACTGCACAGACCCAGGATATACAGAATCTTGTCATTAAACATGTCACTTCAGTCAGCTGACACCCTTCTTTCATGGATTCAGTCAGCTGATACACTTATGTCATGGATTTAGTCAGCTGACACCCTTCTTTCATGGATTCAGTCAGCTGATACACTTATGTCACGGATTCAGTCAGCTGACACCCTTCTTTCATGGATTCAGTCAGTTGATATACTTCTGTCATGGATTCAGTCAGTTGATACACTTCTGTCATTGACTCAGTCAGCTGCTAGACCTTTATCATGGTTTCAGTCAGTTCTGTCACTGATTCAGTCAGTTTCTAGACTGTCATGGTTTGAGTCAGTTCTGCCATGAATTCAGTCAGCTGATACACTTCTGTCATGGATTCAGTCAGATGATACACTTCTTTCATGGATTCACTCAGTTGATATACTTCTGTCATAGATTCAGTCAGGTGATACACTTCTTTCATGAATTCAGTCAGTTGATACACTTCTGTCATGGATTCAGTCAGTTGATAACTTCTGTCATGGATTCAGTCAGATGATACACTTCTTTCATGGATTCACTCAGTTGATATACTTCTGTCATAGATTCAGTCCGTTGACACCTTTCATGGATACAGTCAGTTGATACACTTCTGTCATGGATTCAGTCAGCTGATAACACTTTTGTCATGGATTCAGTTAGTTAAAATACTTCTGTCACGGATTTAGTCAGCTGATACACTTCTGTCATGGATTCATTCAGTGGATACACTTCTGTCATGGATTCAGTCAGTTGATACACATTTTTCATGTATCCAGTCAGTTGATACACTTCTTTCACTGATTCAGTCAGTAGCTATACTTATTATCATGGTTTCAGTCAGTTCTGTTATGGATTCAGTCAGCGGATACAATTCTGTCATGGATTCAGTCAGCGGATACAATTCTGTCATGGATTCAGTCAGGTGATACACTTCTTTCATGTATCCAGTCAGGTGATACACTTCTTTCCTGAATTTAGTCATTTGATACACTTCTGTCACTGACTCAGTCAGCTGCTAGACATTTATCATGGTTTCAGTTAGTTCAGTCACTGATTCAGTCAGTTTCTAGACTGTCATGGTTTGAGTCAGTTCTATCGTGAGTTCATTCAGTCAATACACTTCTATCATGGATTCAGTCTGTAAATACACTTCTGTTTTGGTTATTATTCAAAATTAATACTCTTATTAATAAACAGTGTTAAATTCCTTAAGAGTTTGATGAAGGAAAAAAGGCTGGTTTTAATGTGGGGTAGAAAAATATGATGATTTGATCTAAGGACCAATGGCGTTTAAGCTGGAATGTTGATAATGCAGATGAGAGCTGTTGTCAAGATGAATTGACATGATCTTTATGTATTTACCTCAAAAACAATTACTTAGACTGAAAGTCAATCAGGTGTGGATTGTTTTCCTCCTTGTTTTCACTTACACTGGGCTTTGATTTTGTACAATACATGTATAATTTCATCATGTTTCATGAAAAAAGGTGCAAATTGACTTACAATAATGAAGATTAGAACAGATTTTCAGTAAAGATCCATTCTAATTTTTCTACTTATTTAACAATATTCATATGATTTTTTTCTTCAAACACATCAATCTTTAAAATGCTCAATTATAAAACAAACTTCTATTACGAAAAGTTTTGGCATAAAAATATCATTAGTCTTTAGTGGATATGGGCACAGCAGATACATTGGGGACTCAGTTTTGCAATAGTGACTCTTCCAGATCCTGTGTGGTGTTATTCTGCTGATGGATGTACACTCCCAAAATGACTTATGTTGATACAATGTTTGAACTAAGTGCACAAAATCAAATAGTACCCCCATGCTGCTGCACTAAAAAAGTCAAATAAAGCCAAGTTCCGTCAACCAGGAATGCTTAAATTGAGTTATTCTTACATTGCTGATTGTTCATTCTTACATGAATCATGGTTGCATTCCAACATTTTGCTTTCATAAATGAATCACACTTCTATTCCAACTACCAAAATAATATATGGTGCAAAATCTGACATAAAAGAAACAATGCCACTGATCATGAACTAGCCAATAATCTTTCATAAAGCTGATTTGAACATTATATATTCAAGACAAGAAAGAGTAACAGGTTTTGTTTCTTAAACATTCACCTCTTTGATTTAACTGATCCACTTTGTGTACTATACCTATGCAAATGAGCCTAATGGATTCTCAGACAAAGGGTTCGAAACACATCATCACCTTAGCTATTGTCAATCAATTAAGAAATCTGTGTAAAAGTGTCTTTGACCAATTTACCTTTTAATCACCTCTTTGACAATAAACTGTAAATTGCCCTGATGTAATAGTTTACTATGACAATGAAGCACAACTGTTTACTTTTCTTTTTTACAAGTAGTGGGCATATACTGTGATGTCAGAATAAGTCTCTCCAATTTGTATTCTATTTTACGAAGATGACTGAAAATCGTGTTTTCTTAACACAATCATATTGGTGGGGGTGAGTAAAGAATCATGAGTTTCCCATGACACGTGTTCGAATAACGTACACAAGATCATAAAGAGGATGTTTTTTTCACATTTAATTGACAATAAAGGTACTGTATGTACTCGTGTATAATTGACAATAAAGATACTCTATGTACTCATGTATAAGTCATGTCCAACTGCAAACAATACTGACCTTACTCCATCATCAAATAATGCACTGTTAGATCAGGGTCTATGTTGTTTATTCTACTGATTGCTCCTAATAAACTATACAGACACAAACTTGCTAGCATATTATGTGATGGCAAATTTGGGTCCATCAATTTCAAGTTGGACTCTACTCATAAGCGTGTAAAAAAAGTACATACAAGATTCTTCAATTAAGTATATTCAGATTTTTGTCACGTATCTTTTTCCCAAAAGATAAGAAACTAAATTCTGGGAATATTAAAAGCAAATGCTTACCAAGATAGCCTGTATTTGCATGAAGGAAAATGTTAAGCTGGTATGTTTGGACACAATTTAAAAAGGCAAGTTTACATTTTGCTTCTAGCTGGATTATAAAATAATTTCATTTAATTTTTCTACATCACTTAGCCATAAAAAGTATAATGATTTTGACATTAAGTGGTACATTAATTTACAAGTATTAAATTGGCAGCAAGTATGATGCAATTTACATGTAAGTCATGTCTCCACTGTCTACATTACTGAAGCCAGTATTCTTGTTCCAGTCACCCAAATTCTAATCACACAAGCTATCTTTCCAACTGAGAGATGCTCCTTTTCTAGCTCTGGCTAGGATTATATATAAAGTTGGGAAGAAGCTGGGTGGCATAAAGCCATCCTTGTATCAAAGATGGCTGTATTACATATTTGTTATTTTTTTCTTATAACATAATTAAAACGCTGGAGAATGACAATGAAAAATCATAGGTCCTCCCAAAACTTTAACTTAATTTAAAACAAAATCACCCCATGTTCCAATAAAAGTATTACCTTGTCAGATCGGTCTCATGGCGAAATCGACAACCTTTCCTGGTACAGTTTCTCCCATATCGACACATGACAGGTGAAGAGGATTGTGGGACAGGTGAGGGTGATGCTGATGATAAACCTTCTAACTCCTCCCTATGCTTCTTTAGCTGAAAAAAAAGGAAAATGATTAAGGCCGTATCCAAAGATTACAATCAACTTTGATCTAAATTTGTTGAACTAAGTCTAAATAACAGAAATAAACAGCAGCTAATATACAATTTTTTTTAAAGAAATGGAATTGTTTTTGTTTATTTATCTAATAGTACTGCATATTAAACTCTGAACAACATTCTAAAGTGTGTACAGTATACCCATGGTTTATTTCTAAAGTGTGTACAGTATACCCATGGTTCATTTCTAAAGTGTGAACAGCACACCTATGGTTCATTTCTAAAGTGTGTACTGCACACCCATGGTTCATTTCTAAAGTGTGTACAGTATACCCATGGTTCATTTCTCCAGAACCATTTTGCACCATACTGTCACATGTTTATTACTCAGCTGTTTGTTTTACACTAAAAAAAGACCTATATGATTGATAAACACTCAGCTGCACACCACAATGACCCAGAATTGCTGTCAAATAATAAACTGATTGCTCAAAATGTAGTTCTTCATTCTGCTGATATATTCAAGGACATACAGCATTCATTCTGCTGATAAATTCCACTGTGTACACTATTCATTCTGCTGATAAATTCAAGTGTGTACACTATTCATTCTGCTGATAAATTCCACTGTGTACACTATTCATTCTGCTGATAAATTCCACTGTGTACACTATTCATTCTGCTGATAAATTCCACTGTGTACACTATTTATTCTGCTGATAAATTCCACTGTGTAAAGTATTCATTCTGCTGATAAATTCCACTGTGTACACTATTCATTCTGCTGATAAATTCCACTGTGTACACCATTCATTCTGCTGATAAATTCAAGTGTGTACACCATTCATTCTGCTGATATATTCAAAGGTGTACACTATTCATTCTGCAAATAAATTCAAGTGTGTACATTATTCATTCTGCTGATAAATTCAAGTGTGTACACGATTCATTGTGCTGATACATTCAAGTGTGTACATATTCATTTGGTTGATATATTCAGAGGTGTACACTATTCATTCTGCTGACACATTCAAAGGTGTACATCTTTCATTCTGCTGATAAATTCAAGTGTGTACATCATTCATTGTGTTGATACATTCAAAGGTGTACATCTTTCATTCTGCTGATAAATTCAAGTGTGTACACCATCCATTGTGCTGACACATTCAAAAGTGTACATCTTTCATTCTGCTGATAAATTCAAGTGTTTTGCTGATATTTTCAAAGGTGTACACCATTCATTCTGCTGATATTTTCATGTGTGATGATCTTAAATTTGTGATAGAACATTTAGGATTATGAGAGATTTAATTCACCATACTATAAGTTACTTTTAAATTTTCCCTGTGTATTCTATGAAAATAAATTGTAAATATTGAATTTTACCAAATTTGTAGGTCTTACTTATTTCTGTTAATTTAAGACCAAAGAATCTTAACACTCGTACATAAAGTATTCTATGGTCCAGTACTCTCCGTTTATACAGTGCTTATGCTCCACATCGTTTCCATGGCAACATAAAAAATACTGAATGTGGAAATTTCAAATCATCAAAAGGCACATTTCAATGCATCTTGCCTGATGTGTACCAAATTTGGTGACCCTGAAAGGATCCAAGTTATGCTCAATCCAGAAATGAAACTGTTTATTGATAAAGGGACAGAAAGTGACTTATCAAGAGCAAAAGGCAAATATAGATTACTAGTGTTTTTATATGTACCAAGTGTGACTGGTATATTCTCAATAGCAAAAGGCACATATAGATTACTAGTGTTTTTATATGTACCAAGTGTGACTGGTATGTTCTCAATAGCAAAAGGCACATCTATATTACTAGTGTGTTATATGTACCAAGTGTGACTGATATATTCTGAATGGTTTTGCCCCAGAAACAAAATTGTGAATGATAAAAAAGGATGGAAAGACTATCAGAATAAAAGTAAAAAATATTGAAACTGAAGAATTCCTGGCAGTGAATGCATCTAGGCCACTATTCTAATACATGTACCAAGGCACATCTAGACCACTAGTCAAATATGTGTACCAAGGCACATCTAGACCACTAGTCTAATATGTGTACCAAGGCACATCTAGACCACTAGTCTAATATGTGTACCAAGGCACATCTAGACCACTAGTTTAATGTGTGTACCAAGGCACATACAGACCACTAGTCTAATATGTGTACCAAGGCACATCTAGGCCACTATTCTAATACATGTACAAAGGCACATCTGGACCACTAGTCTAATATGTATACCAAGGCACATCTAGACCACTAGTTTAATGTGTGTACCAAGGCACATACAGACCACTAGTCTAATATGTGTACCAAGGCACATCTAGGTCACTATTCTAATACATGTACCAAGGCACATCTATACCACTAGTCTAACATGTATACCAAGGCACATCTAGACCACTAGTTTAATATGTATACCAAGGCACATCTAGACCACTAGTCTAATATGTATACCAAGGCACATCTAGGCTACTATTCTAATACATGTACCAAGGCACATCTACACCACTAGTCTAACATGTATACCAAGGCACATCTAGACCACTAGTTTAATATGTATACCAAGGCACATCTAGACCACTAGTCTAATATGTATACCAAGGCACATCTAGACCACTAGTCTAATATGTATACCAAGGCACATATAAACCACTAGCCTAATATGTGTACCAACACATATCTAGACCATTGGTCTAATATATATGTACCCCAAGGCACATCTAGGCCACTATTCTAATACATGTACCAAGGCACATCTAGACCACTAGTCTAATATGTATAGCAAGGCACATCTAGTCCACTAGTCTAATATGTATACCAAGGCACATCTAGACCACTAGTCTAATATGTATAACAAGGCACATCTAGACCACTAGTCTAATATGTGTACCAAGGCACATATAAACCACTAGTCTAATATGTGTACCAATACATATCTAGACCATTGGTCTAATATATGTACCCCAAGGCAAATATAGACCACTAGTCTAATATGTGTACCAAGGCACATCTAGACCACTAGTCTAATATGTATACCAAAGCACATGTAGACCACTAGTCTAATATGTGTACCAATACATATCTAGACCATTGGTCTAATATATGTGCCCCAAGGCAAATATAGACCAATAGTCTAATATGTGTACCAATGCACATCTACACCACTAGTCTAATATGTCTACCAATACATATCTAGACCATTGGTTTAATATGTGTACCAAGACACATATAGACCACTAGTCAAATATGTGTACCAATACTTATCTAGACCACTAGGCTAACATGTATACCAAGGCACATCTAGACCACTAGTCTAATATGTATACCAAGGCACATCTAGACCACTAGTCTAATATGTGTACCAAGGCACATCTAGACCACTAGTCTAATATGTGTACCAAGGCACATATAGACCACTAGTCTAATATATGTACCAATACATATCTAGACCATTGGTTTAATATATGTACTCCAAGGCAAATATAGACCACTAGTCTAATACATATACCAAGGCACATCTAGACCACTAGTTTAATATGTATACCAAGGCACATCTAGACCACTAGTCTAATACGTATACCAAGGCACATCTAGACCACTAGTCTAATACGTATACCAAGGCACATCTAGACCACTAGTCTAATATGTATACCAAGGCACATCTAGACCACTAGTCTAATATGTATACCAAGGCACATCTAGACCACTAGTCTAATATGTATACCAAGGCACATCTAGACCACTAGTCTAATATGTATACCAAGGCACATCAAGACCACTAGTCTAATGTATGTACCAAGGCACATCTAGTCCACTAGTCTAGTATGTATGCCAAGTCTTCACTAGATATTTTGAATTGTGCTGTAGTTCTATTCAAGAAATGAAACTGACAGAAGGATAGACGAACAAATGTATAAAAATGTCACAAATACTGTAAATAGCAAAACACATGTCAGAACTATAATCTAAAATTGTACTGTAAATAGCAAAACACACATCAGAACTATAATCTAAAAATGTACTGTCAATAGCAAAACACACATCAGCACTATAATCTAAAAATGTACCAAATCTCATGGGGACATCTTGCATGGTTTTGGAGTTTTAACACTGAAATGAAAGTGTGGATAATGGATGGATGGCAAGAAAGATGGACAAAAACATTAACAATACTGAAACTGAAGAACTGTGAATAGCAAAAGGCACATCTAGACCACTAATTTAATGTGTAGAGATATTCTGAATGGTTTGAGAGCACTGTAATTTTGAAAGAAAACATTTATTGACAGGTGGACATAATATATATATATATATATATATATATATATATATATATATATATATATATATATATATATATATATATATATATATATATATATCCCACACACTACATGCCAGGGGCATAATAACTCCTTTGCTATGTGTATGCAAACCATAGCACTAATGTGTTTAAATGACAATTCCTTAGCAAATAGTCTATTTAAATGTCAAAGGTCAAGGTCATATTAGGTTGATCTATGTAAGCAGGTAAGGGGTTCACAAAACAGTATGTCTTTCCTCTGAACAATTCCAACCCTACCAAGTGTAGAAAGACTTTTACATGTTTTGGCTCATTTTAGCAATAACAAAAAAACAAAAAAACACTAAAATGCTCTTCTACTTGCCCAGGCAGAAATATGATGAAAGCTGTATCCCACTGAATAGAAAGAATGGTTCCAAATTCCATCGGTTACTATTGCAGTAGAAGTGCATGTGTGTTTGTGTGTGATTTGAATTTTTAAATTAGCTTTAACAATTTTTAAGTCTTACCACTATATCTGCAGTGTGGCAGTTTATAGTGACGTCTAGCACTGGGTCATCATGCCGTGAACATGTAGCATTATGTCCCACCCAGTCACATTATCCTGAAATCAGGCCAACCAGTCCTAACACTGATCTCTTAATGCTGAGTACCTAGAGAGGCAGCTGTCAGTGCAATTTTTATAAGTTTCTGGTATGACTCAGCCAGGGTTTGAACCCATTACCTCCGAAATCTGAGGTGGACATTCTGACTGCTAGGCCACCGAAGCGGTCCTGCAATGGAAGTGCATGCTCAGCATGCACAGCAACGTAACTACTGGGAGGGCTTGGTAGGGTTCGCCTATATTAGATGTCTCACAGCGAAGTAACTGCAGAGAGGCTTGGGTGTTTGGTTTGGACTTTTAACGTAGCTTTAACAATTTTTCAGCCATTATCACTACGATGTCTGCAATGTGGCAGTTTATAGTGATGTTTTGCACTAGGGCATCATGTCGCAGACATGTAGCATGATGTCCCACCCAGTCACATTATCCTGACGACACCAGGCTGACCAGTCCTAAGACTAACCTCTTAATGCTGAGCACCAAGCGAGACAGCTGCAAGTACCATTTTTGTAAGTCTTTGGTATGACTCAGCCTGGGATCGAACCCACAACCTCCCGCATCAGAGCTGGACACTCTAATGACTAGGTCACCTGAGTGGTTAGGGGAGGGCTTGATAGGGCTTGCCCATATTAAATATCTAACTGCAACGTAACTGATGGGAGGGCTTGGTAGGGCTTGCCCATATTAAATATCTTACCGCAATGTAACTGCAGGGAGGGCTTGGTAGGGCTTGCCCATATTAAATATCTTACCGCAATGTAACTGAAGGGAGGGCTTGTAGGGTTTGCCTGTATTAAATGTCTTACAGCAATGTAACTGCAGGGAGGGCTTGGTAGGGTTTGTCTGTATTAAATGTCTTACAGCAATGTAACTGCAGGAAGGGGTAGGTAGGGTTTGCTTGTATTAAATGTCTTACAGCGAAGTAACTGCACGGAGGGCTTGGTAGGATTTGCTTGTATTAAATATCTTACAGCAATGCAACTGCAGGGAGTGCTTGGTAGGATTTGCCTGTATTAAATATCTTACAGCAACGTAACTGAAGGGAGGGCTTGGTAGGGTTTGCCGGTATTAAATATCTTACAGCAATGTAACTGAAGGGAGGGCTTGGTAGGGTTTGCCTGTATTAAATGTCTTACAACAATGTAACTGAAGGGAGGGCTTGGTAGGATTTGCCTATTAAATATCTTACAGCAACGTAACTGAAGGGAGGGCTTGGTAGGGTTTGCCTGTATTAAATATCTTACAGCAACATAACTGAAGGGAAGGCTTGGTAGGGTTTGCCTGTATTAAATATCTTACAGCAATGTAACTGAAAGGAGGGCTTGGTAGGGTTTGCCTGTATTAAATATCTTACAGCAATGTAACTGAAGGGAGGGCTTGGTAGGGTTTGCCTGTATTAAATGTTTTACAGCAATGTAACTGAAGGGAGGGCTTGGTAGGGTTTGCCTGTATTAAATGTCTTACAGCAATGTAACTGAAGGGAGGGCTTGGTAGGGTTTGCCTGTATTAAATATCTTACAGCAACGTAACTGAAGGGAGGGCTTGGTAGGGTTTGCCTGTATTAAATGTCTTACAGCAATGTAACTGAAGGGAGGGCTTGGTAGGATTTGCCTGTATTAAATGTCTTACAGCAATGTAACTGAAGGGAGGGCTTGGTAGGATTTGCCTGTATTAAATATCTTACAGCAACGTAACTGAAGGGAGGGCTTGGTAGGGTTTGCCTGTATTAAATGTCTTACAGCAATGTAACTGAAGGGAAGGCTTGGTAGGGCTTGCCCATATTAAATATCTTACAGCAATGTAACTGAAGGGAGGGCTTGGTAGGGCTTGCCCATATTAAATATCTTACAGCAACGTAACTGAAGGGAGGGCTTGGTAGGGTTTGCTTGTATTAAATGTCTTACAGCAATGTAACTGAAGGGAGGGCATGGTAGGGCTTGCCCATACTAAATATCTTACAGCAACGTAACTGAAGGGAGGGCTTGGTAGGGTTTGCCTGTATTAAATGTCTTACAGCAATGTAACTGAAGGGAGGGCATGGTAGGGCTTGCCCATATTAAATATCTTACCGCAATGTAACTGAAGGGAGGGCTTGGTAGGGTTTGCTTGTATTAAATATCTTACAGCAATGTAACTGAAGGAGGGCTTGCTAGGGTTTGCCTGTATTAAATATCTTACAGCAATGTAACTGAAGGAGGGCTTGCTAGGGTTTGCCTGTATTAAATATCTTACAGCAATGTAACTGAAGGGAGGGCATGGTAGGGTTTGCCTGTATTAAATATCTTACAACAATGTAACTGAAGGGAGGGCTTGGTAGGGTTTGCCTGTATTAAATATCTTACAGCAATGTAACTGAAGGGAGGGCTTGGTAGGGTTTGCCTGTATTAAATATCTTACAGCAATGTAACTGAAGGGAGGGCTTGGTAGGGTTTGCCTGTATTAAATATCTTACAGCAAAGTAACTGCATGGAGGGCTTGCTAGGATTTTCTTGTATTAAATATCTTACAGCAATGTAACTGCAGGGAGGGCTTGGTAGGGTTTGCCCATATTATGATAAAGTATTGCTGAGAAAACTTAGATCCCTTTAACATTATTTCTTCTTCAAATACACTACCCAATCATTAACACATTAAGAGAATAATTACAGGTTTAAATGACTCACCTCCCCTTATTCTGGGAGGTGATCCTGGTTTCATTGTCCTAATTTGTGTAGCATCTTTGCATCTTGTACCAGATACAGGTCAGAGTTAACATAGGACTCAATAATGGTCTGAGGGTTAAAATAGTTCACTCCCACAAATCCTGCAGAAGTCGAGTAACCCTAGTCACCACAAAGCTGCTGACTGACTTGGGAAGGTTGTGCTGCTGATACAAGCCTAAGTAGGTCCAATTTAGCCCTTTTGGGGATGAAATATCTCTCAGACAAAAGATGGAGAATATTTCAAACCTCCAACTGTTTCAATAAATTTCAGTAATGGAACAGAGCACTGATATGATTATCATGGTGGTGACTGACCTAATCTCATGGTCTAATATGCATAAGAAATTATATATGGTCTTGGGTTTGCTCCATGAAGGATGTTCAGATAACCCGACACATCAAGGACAAAAAAGTCTGTTCATCCCATCCTTCTTATGATGGTAAGATGATGCAAATTTTCCTTCTTTGATTGGCTCACTTCATTTTGAGTACTACATGAAAGCCCTAATGGGGTCTTGAAGAGACCCCTGAGAAGAATGTTCCAGGTAAAAGAGTGGTTTTGAAACAGACCTATTTCCCATGGCTGAAACCCTATTCTTAGTAATGAAACCACCAACTGTCATGAGATGTTACAGAACTGTGTGTACAAAAATACCTTTGAATAGTGTTTGAGTGAAAATGTTATGGGTTTCATTGCCATGTACAGCATTACCTGGGAGTGTATAGTTTTAACCTTGACAAATCTGACATGATGACTTCTGTTCATTAGCTGCAGCATGCACGAAGTGTCAGTAAGAGGAACATTTATCTGAAGTTATCAGACCATGGATATGACGATGACTAGAACACTTACACTTTGCATTGTCACAATATAGCTGATTCTTATCAGGAAGTTGTCAACTACGCCTAAGCAATCTTCAGCTATAGATGTGTTATGTATTTGGTTTACTTGTATCTGATTTAATATATATTTCAATTTAATTGTTTCAGTTTTAAATTTTTTTAATTTTATATTACATGCTATTGTAAATTTATTCACCAGAGATGATACTTTCTTCAGAAAATAGTTTGACCTTGACTGTTCATTTTATAAACACCAGGTGTTGATCTAAATCCTGACCGTGTTTCAAAATTTGTAGCAACCATGTAAACAAGTTCTATTTTATTTTAAAATGATTGGTTGTTGTCGAGATCATGATGAGACTTCGTATTTAAGATGTAAACATTTTTTATTTCTTATGAGTAAAATGACTGGTTTTCACCAGGGTCACACTGGGTGTACATGACCTTTAACAAGTACACAATTCTATAAGCTTATAGAAGATGATCACATGACCCCTTGTTTACGTTTAGGAGACAAGATAACCTCTGTTTTGGAGAGTTATTCTCAGTAGAAGCTGGGCTGTTAAACTGGAAGTTGTATGTTGTGCTGTTTGGAGTTATTTCAAATTACTTGGATTGGAATTATTTCAAATTACTTGGATTCAAAAGGGTTAATTCTGTTATTTTTCTGGAAATTACGAGTGCTCATTGTTAAATTGTTGAACAAAGACAGCTTTTTATTTAAAAAATGTATTCAGCTATCAGAAACTGGAGTGATAATTCTTGTTTCTACAAGGAACTGTAGAATTCAACACTACAGATTTCACTATACGTCACTGTCTTCCCTCTTGGAATCTTTGTCGGGATTCGAACTTGAAATCAGAACATTTTGTTTTTAGGACTACTAAAAAAAAATTTGTGGATTATTCTTGGATTATTTTGGATTTGATTCTATAAAACTAAATTCATATTTTTTTTTCATCTTTACAGAATTTTTCCAGGGAAATAAATTATTGTATTTTTTCAAAGCGTTTTGTTTTCACCTTTTCTTGTGTTACTGTTTATTCAAGCCTAAACACCTGACATACGAGAGGTATGTGAACAGTTGTCTACTATGCCTAAGCAGTCTTAAGCTATAGAGGTATGTGAATAGTTGTCTACTATGCCTAAGCAATCTTAAGCTACAAAGGTACGTGAATAGTTGTCTACTATGCCTAAGCAATCTTAAGCTATAGAGGTATGTGAATAGTTGTCTACTATGCCTCAGCAATCTTAAGCAATAGAGGTATGTGAATGCCTCAGCAATCTTAAGCTATAGAGGTATGTGAATAGTTGTCTACTATGCCTAAGCAATCTTAAGCTACAGAGGTATGTGAATAGTTGTCTACTTCGCCTAAGCAATCTTAAGCTATAGCGGTATGTGAATAGTTGTCTACTTTGCCTAAGCAATCTTAAGCTATAGAGGTATGTGAATAGTTGTCTACTATGCCTAAGCAATCTTCGGCTACAGAGGTATGTGAATAGTTGTCTACTATGCCTAAGCAATCTTCGGCTACAGAGGTATGTGAATAGTTCATTCCTTCTTGATATGTGTTACATGTGATGAAACTGTTTAAATATACTGAAACATAATTTCTTTTAAATTTCTAAATCAAGATAATTCAATTATATTTTGTATGTATTAAATGATGAGTAATGTATGAGTTCTCATAATCCAGCACAGTTATTCTTGTCAAAAAGAGATTCAAACACAAATGTGAGTTATTATAATCATAATCCCCTGCAGTTGTTCTTATGAAAGAATTTAATGTGTAACAAAGTTGCTTTGTATGTATACATGCATAATACGTCATCTGTATGTGCCTCATGTAGTCTATGGCTCAGTTATTGCATTTTTTTGATGACATGGGAAGTCTACAAATTCTGTGGGGTTGTGCAATACTATGGTCAATAGTGACATTGGTTCCAGGAATGATGCTAGTCTACTATGTGCAGAACCAATGGGTCTCTGGGATAGGGAGGTTGATGAGGATTTATTTGACAGGCTGGGACTTGTGGACCCTATGAGGTCATTCCTCAACCATTTATTAGGAGTTATGAACCAGAAGTCACTGCCTAAATGCATAAGTTGGTGATTTCGTCCACTTCTGCCTGAGGAAGTAAGCAACCAATATAGAATTGACAAGCCTTCTTTTCCAATATATATATATATATATATATATATATATATATATATATATATATATATATATATATATATATACTGTAATCCTCTGGGCTTCAGTTTCTGCTTACTGTGGTGATGAGAGAAAATGGGTCAGCCTCC
The DNA here is from genome assembly GCA_028554795.2 of Sinohyriopsis cumingii. Taxonomy (NCBI): domain Eukaryota; kingdom Metazoa; phylum Mollusca; class Bivalvia; order Unionida; family Unionidae; genus Sinohyriopsis; species Sinohyriopsis cumingii. The sequence goes on along the minus strand of CM068840.1, from coordinate 97,578,846 downwards.
CAGACAGATGACCATTTCACCAAAGATATTTCTGCTGTAGGATCCTGCTTGTCTACCACTGACACAGAAGTTATTGTATCTCATGTGGATATGTCAGTAATATCAGGCCTGCCATCTGTAGTTAGGCAATGCATGATCCACAAGGGTAGAAGGCCAGAATAGAAAGCTGTACGGCAGGATGACATGCTGAAATGAAGGCTTGCTGTTGGATTGGAATGCTTGACGACGGCTGGCATAATGAACATACCAATCATATGGATTCCGTTCAGCCATTATGTGGCACAGTCCAACAACATAACTGATATCTGATCACCTGGCTGCTGGTAGGAATAGCAAGACAGTTAACCAGTCTGGTGGCTCACCATGACAATGGCTGGAAACACATCAGACTGGACTGCCTTACAGGCTAAGGGACTTATGCCCACTAGACTGGACTGCCTGGTTAAAGGATGGAAACTCTTCTGTAAACTCTAAGTCACTAATGGAGGATTTCCAAATACTCCAAAGACACTCTCCTGGCAAACCAAAAACATGAGACATGCATGAAGAAGGTGTGGGCAACAATTCCCAGAAAAAAAAGCTGTACTGTTACCTGCTTGATCAATCTCCTCATGTGTAACTCCATGCTGATATACATCTGGTGTCATTTGGATACATTCTGAAATAAACACGGCATTATTTATCTCAAGCTGGTCATATGTGCTGGTAGCTCACATCCATTTCCTATGTGTCTTTAACATTGGATTTGGGGATGGAGTTGCTAACAAAACATCTCCTGATGACCAAAAATTACCATAACTGGAAATGAGCCAGGATCTGTGATGGAACTGTCCATTCTGGTCACTACTGCCTTAGGGTTTGCCAGGTTCTGAATACTGTGAGAGAACCTGCCAACAAATCCTTTGCCAGTTGTGGTTTGCTTCTGCAACACAGCCAGGGCTGGAAATGGCATAACTGGGTATGCTGGGAAGACAGATCACTGAACCTAGAAATTTAGAATATTTTTGATTGCAGTGGATGTGGTACAAAGCTGGCTGAAGTCATTACCAGTGCCCAGTAATAAATATCAAAGTACACATTGCCACAGTCAGTACTGGGGAAGTATGTGTGTTTAGATGTTGTCTAGGAATGGTACACATAAGCTAGCATAGTGTTGTTACAAGCTTGGTACTCTGCTCAAAAATGGTATGATCTGGTATGATGAGCAATATGGGAGCTAGATCTGCATGGAAGGTAAAGGTGAGACTGCCAGACTGTCTTCGAATGGGTCATATTTTTGCCTCAATTTAAGATTACATGAGAAAACTTGCAACTAAGGCAGCATCGGTAGCACTTTCAGGCTGTCTCACCAGCCCAGGTCAAATGTTTGGCCATAAATGTCACCAGTCTCTCATCTGACCACTGGGTACAGATAATACATGTATGGTCTGTTTGAGACCTCATACAGACAATACAAGTTGGTTGATTTTACTCTGCCACTATGAACTTATTCAAGACCCCATATATACAAGTAGAATGATTTTACTCTGCCAACTTGAACTTCCTACAGACCCCATACATACAGGTGGGGTGATTTTACTCTGCCATCCTGAACTTCCTACAGACCCCATACATACAAGTGGGGTGATTTTACTCTGCCAACCTGAACTTCCTACAGACCCCATACATACAAGTGGGGTGATTGTACTATGCCAACCTGAACTTCCTACAGACCCCATACATACAAGTGGGGTGATTGTACTATGCCAACCTGAACTTCCTACAGACCCCATACATACAAGTGGGATGATTTTACTCTGCCAACCTGAACTTCCTACAGACCCCATACATACAAGTGGGGTGATTTTACTCTGCCAACCTGAACTTCCTACAGACCCCATACATACAATACAAGTGGGGTGATTTTACTCTGCCAACCTGAACTTCCTACAGACCCCATACATACAAGTGGGGTGATTGTACTATGCCAACCTGAACTTCCTACAGACCCCATACATACAAGTGGGGTGATTTTACTCGGCCAACCTGAACTTCCTACAGACCCCATATTTACAATACAAGTGGGATGATTTTACTCTGCCAACCTGAACTTCCTACAAACCTCATACAAACAATACAAGTGGATGATTTTACTCGATAAGTGATCTTTTTTTACAGTCCCCACATGGACAATAAAAGCAGTGTGGTTTTTCTCTGCTAGCTTAAATGTCTTATTGACCCCATACAATACAAGTGGGGTGATTTTACTCTGCCAACCTGAACTTCCTACAGACCCCATATATACAATACAAGTGGGGTGATTTTACTCTGCCAACCTGAACTTCCTACAGACCCCATACAGACAATACAAGTGGGGTGATTTTACTCTGCCAACCTGAACTTCCTACAGACCCCATACATACAAGTGGGGTGATTTTACTCTGCCAACCTGAACTTCCTACAGACCCCATACATACAAGTGGGGTGATTTTACTCTGCCAACCTGAACTTCCTACAGACCACATACATACAATACAAGTGGGGTGATTTTACTCTGCCAACCTGAACTTCCTATAGACCCCATACATACAATACAAGTGGGATGATTTTACTCTGCCAACCTGAACTTCCTACAGACCCCATACATACAAGTGGGATGATTTTACTCTGCCAACCTGAACTTCCTACAGACCCCATACATACAAGTGGGGTGATTTTACTCTGCCAACCTGAACTTCCTACAGACCCCATACTTATTACTGCCTATATTCAGCTGTAATTAAAGAGAAAAAAACAACAATACATAGAGACAAAATCAGTCAATTACTGGGAATAAATAATTATTTATTTGATATCACTTTCAATAAGATTAAGGGCGGAGATGAAATTTACTGACCATTAAAGCAAACAATTAATCTGGCAAGAGTTAACTTATCATAAGACAAAATAAAAAAAGTTCAAAAATATTCATCTATGATATGTACTGAGCAAAATTCTCCAAGAAAACACAGTATACACTTCCTTACCAAAGGATATTTTTTTAGGACCACTAAAACTTGGACGATATATACAAAACATTCGACAGACCATGCTGATAAGGCCTTGACAGACTATGCAGATAAGGCCTTGACAGTCAATGCAGATTTGGCCTGTACAGACCATGATAATAAGGCCTTGATAGACCATGATAATAAGGCCTTGACAGACCATGATAATAAGGCCTTGGTAGACCATGATAATAAGGCCTTGACAGACCATGCAGATCAGTCACAGATAGGAAAATAGTAACTAGCAACTGATGAGATTTGGCAGATATGGCACCAATCCTTCCATCTAATGAGAGACATCTCTTCCCTGACTTCTGTCTCAACAAGCTGATGCTATTTAAGCACTGTTATTGCTAAATAAGTTAAAAGACACTGTTAACATCTTTTCTCACTTGGGAGGGTTGAATTTTGTAAGGTAGTGGATGTTCTCGTAACAAATGACTCGGTGACGTATTTGAAGAAGAATAAGAATGTGTTTACCATGATCTGTATCTTCCAGAACTCCTGATTCCTCTCATTTTCTAGCTGACAGTTCAGGGCCAGAACATCTGGTAGACTGTCAATCTTCTTAGTTTGATTCTGAAAGAGCAATGACCAAAATAAATGGTCTTAAAAAAACAACTGACACATCTCAATATTATATACAAGAAAACCTTTCAATCTTAAAAACAAATTCTGACACCCTTCAATCTTAAAAACAAATTCTGACACCTATTAATTTCATTAAGAAATAACTCTGATGCCTTTCAATATTATAAAAAAAAACAACTGACACCCTTTAATCTTGTATAAAAAAACCTCTAATACCTTTCAATCTTATAAACAAGAACTCTGACATGTTCAGGCTTATAAAAAAAACAACTATGACACCTTTCAATCTTATACAAAACAACTCTGACAACTTTTATGCTTATAAAAAAAACAACTGATACCATTCTATCTTAGAAAAACAACTCTGATGCCTTTCAGTCTAAAAATAAAACTGAGGCACCTTTCAATCTAAAAACCCATTTCTGGCACATTACAATCTTAAAAAGTAACTCTGACACCCTTCAATCTTATAAAAAAAACAACTCTGACATCTTTCAATTTTATTAAAAAAATAACTCTGACATCTTTCAATTTTATTAAAAAAATAACTCTGACACATTTCATTCTTATAAAAAAAACTCTTGACATCTTTCAATTTTATTAAAAACAATCACAACTCTCTTAGTTGGAGGACCTAAAGTTTATCAAATTTGTCACTTATCCACTGGTTTGAGAACAAAGTATAAAGATAACTTAAATCCGCAGAAGAATGAAGCTTGAATACTTCCATACAACCAACAAGATAACTGTCATCAGATTAATTCTGCAATGTCCGCATTGTCTGTATTCATTTTGATAATTCTCAGCTCAATTAACATTCTCAAAATAAAAATGAATATTAACTTACATAACTGAAATACTGAATTTCAGCAGTCTTCAAAACAATGGCAAGAAAGTATACATTTTTATTAAGGCAGGAAACCATTCATTTTCCAGTAGTTTTTTTTTCATATTGTTAACTCTATGAACTAACATTACTTTCCATGCAATACAAAACCTATGGATTCTGTTTTATATGCAAGCAGCAACAATATGTGTTAAAGACAGTAATTTTACTCAAAACAAAGCTAGCAGGTAATGATGCAAGAGGACACATGCAAACAGGGATACTTCTACCTAATGAATGAAAGAAGTAAAACAAGGGTCCATATGTGAAAACCTGCTTAGCATATGTGTGGCAAAAGGGTTACCAGATGGCCTGTTGTGATAACATATCAACTAGAAAATGTGTTAACCTCGTCAATGCCTGGCAGTCTGGCTTATCTACATAATATAACCCTAGACCTTGAATGATTTCCAAAGCAAATTATGGCAGACATAACTTTAATTAAATGCTTGGATATCAGCCAAAACATGTATGTTGTTTATACTGGGAATAATGTATTAATATACATTTTTATTACATAACCATTTAATCTTACATGCTTACAATATGAATGTTCTATCTATATTTCCAAATCAGTAATCCAGCCTGGAACTACTGAAGTTTCTTCTTTGATTTCTGCACGTAGATATTTTTAGATGCAGTGAATTGAACTTTAATAAATCCCAGTTCATTTTGAACTGCAATTAAACAGTAAAGCTAAAAATATTTAGAATGGGTAAAAGAAGGGTATACAATATGTACAAAACTGCATTCATGTTTTGTTCTAAATTTTGGGGAAAAACCTTGATTGTCTCAAAATTCTTCCCATAAATTCTATTATTAGAGTCTACTCATAGTATACAGACAGGAAAGATACAAATTTTTCATCTTTATGGGGAGGGATGGATTTGGGAGGTAGTGGAAGTTGAAATCCTGAGATCAGCAATGTCTTCAACTTTAAAACTACTGAATTCATTTAATAATGTTTATATGAAATTAGCACTCATTCAATATTTCTGTATCTAATATGCTACTCACATGTGGCTGATAGCTCTCACACACATTGCACCAGGCTTGTGTATTCTGTTCTATAGACAAACTATGCTCCAACACCTGGCTGAAGCTGAATTGTACTGGAGCTTTGTTAGGACCTGAGATATAAAGTACAAGGAAAAATTAATGTATCCATATAGTCATCAGATGAAAGTGTGTGTGTGTGTGTGTGTGTTTGGGATTTTTAACATAGCTTTAACAATTTTGCAGTCATGTCGCTTCGATGTCTGCAGTGTGAAAGTTTATAGTGATGTCTAGTACTGAGGCATCATGCCGTAGACATGTAGCATGATGTCCCTCCCAGTCACATTATCCTGCCACCAGGCCGACCAGTCCTAACACTAACCTCTTAATGCTGAGTGCCTAGCAGATGTTAGTTCCATTTATCAGATGAAAATAGAGTAAAGTAGTGTAAAGAAGTGAGAAGAGTAACATTCAATATTTATACTGGATAAAGCAAAGTTTACCAAGTCTGATTAAAATCAGAAATACAGTTTCTAAAGTCATAAGAAGTTCATCCAATCAGATGCAAGATCACTTCACTAATATGTGTAAATCTCAACAATAACAAAATTCATTATATATTTTTGATGATATAAGCCTATTTACCAAGTCTGATAAAAATCGGAGATGAAATAGTCACTGAAGTGTTGATGAGCTCAGTAGAATAATATACAAGATCAACTCATTAATATCCTGAAGACTAAAGTCTACATGTATTTTTATCAAATTGAAGCAAAAATCAGAATAGAGTCTAAGTGATAATAAGGACAGTCAATCTGATGCAAGATCACCTCAATTAATATCCAATCTTGATAATTACTGAACTCTTGAAAAATCTGTCATATCAAACTATATTATTGTCTCCTCAGCAAATCTGATGCAAAATTACCTCAATAATATGACATTCTGATCAAAGTCATCCGAGATCTCAAAGAAAAAAGCTCATATTCCAAGTTTTATCAAAACAGAATCAGGAATGCAAAGAGGTAACAAGCTAAACCAACCAAATTAAAGTTCACCTCATAAATGTGAGATTCTTGCTCATTTGTCAAATGCAAATGTTGTTGGCATTTAGTCTGTCTATATAATGGAAGGCTATGTTACTGAGAAGCTTATTTTTTAAATAAAGAAAGACTATGTTATCTGAAAGCTTTACTGTCTATACAATGGAAGGCTTAGTCATCTGGAAGCTTTTATCTGCAATTTTATTTTCAAGGAAGATCTTCATCCCAAAAGGTAAAATAGTTGAAAAGGCATACAACAGTTCTAGACAATTCTGTAATGGCCTTAGTTTTTGAGTCAGGCACGTCAGTTGCACCTGCATATACGTGTCGGGCTCTGCAAAGCAGCATCCTGTTATTGTTTTCAGCAGCATCCCAGAACAACTGATGTAATCAAGATTTTTTCACTCTAAAGTTCAAATTAATTCCCTGATTTGGTCATTCTTCCCTTTGCTTTGTTAACATCCAATGTTAATTCATAGTTTGTGATAGATCTAGAGTCATTGTAAAAGGTGGGGTCAGACCTACGGTTGTGGTGACCTCTACGACTCACATCTGCTATGCTTGATTACACTTCACTTAGAATGTACCAAGAAACAACAAACCAAATCTAAAATCTAAAATCGAATATTAGCAAGAAGAAAAACTGTTAATTGGTATGAGAACTATCAATCAAGGTTAAACTTCAGCTGAGATTCATCAAGCATAAACACAGAAATATAGCTGGAGAATGAGACTCAAAACCAATTGTATGCATCTTCAAAAGCACAGCACATGATACTACCTGCATTACCATGACTTTGATGGATCTTTGAATGGGATTCCAGCGATGACCAATTTGAGTTGTTTGAATCATGTACACTGAACATAACCCTGGTACCCTAGGTGGCCAAGTGGTGTAAAGTGCTCACCTCTGTCCACTTGGGTTTGAGTCTCGGGCTCAGCCAAAGTGGGTAGGTGAGAAAGCTTCCGGTAGCTTTCCCCTGGGTCAGTGATTCTTACTGGGGTTTTCCCGGGTTCTTCCACCAATTATACTGGCTGCCATGTATAGCCTAGCATGCACTGAAAAATAGCATTCAACCCCAAACAACAACTGAATACCCTATAACTTGCCACAACTAGAAAGCCAAATAAGTTACTTCATGGTCAATATCCCAATTTTAATGAACATTTATAAAACCATTATTCATAACTGTTTTGTTTAAGACTAGACGCTTCTAAATTTAAATCTTCATAAACAGGCTTACTTGAATTTCGGAGTAAAGTTGTAGTATCAGGCTTGAAAATTTTATGAATATTTGTATTTTTACCATGCAATACTATCATATGTGCAGAGATATAACAAACAGCTATTTATCATTAGATGAAGAGTTCTGGAGCAAGTATGGCATACACATTATTTCAGCAAAATGACTAAACAAATGAACTATTTGAATTTTTTGGGGTCCAAATTGATTTTCCTTACTGGTTATGTAAGTTTTCAAGGTGAAAAAAAAACTCAATGATTGCAGTGAAAATACTGAAAACTTTTTACCTCTGTGGAAGAGAAGAAAGTGAATATACCTTGAGGAGAGCAGTCTGGATAGCGTAGGTTTATCAGTGTAAGTTTAGTGTTCCTGCTCGTCTCCTGACCACACTTGCATGTCAGTGTAGAAACCTGGTCCAAACCAAAGAGATCTGTGATGATGGACTTCTCTGTCTCATTCCTGAAAAAAAATTCAACAATGGATGTATGCAAGGGATGAAATCAAATGGTATTCATCTCTTTAACCAAGGCTTGCATTATAATAATAATATGAGCATCTGATGACTTATTTATTACATTTTTCCCCGTGACAAAAAAAACAGATGGTAGTCATGCAATCATCTCAACTACACATGTTTTGGAGTTAGCATCTTTCCAGAATTTCAAACTCCTGAGTTTTTCATGTTTAAGCAAAAATAATCCAACTTAATCTTTATTGACAATATCTGATTCTTATTTATGCCCTTCACTCTTGTCAGGAGAATGTAAAGAGACTTCTTGGGACTCTTGCCAGAAAGCATTTTCACTCACAGATCTAGGTAAAGTTACTTTGGCTCCAGAGGTCCCTAGTTATAATGATAGTAGGAATGTTTGACCTAAGGTTGCATGCATCAACATTTTCAATGGAGTTGCCAGATCTCCCACTTTGTCATATCGCTATGATGTCTGCAGTGTGGCAGTTTATAGTGATGTCCAGCACTGGGGCATCATGCTGCAGACATGTAGCATGATGACCCACCCAGTCAGATCTCCACTTTTGTGCTCATGTTAGTTCTATGGTATTCCTTCATCAATTGAAATGTTATAAAATGTAATAGTCTAATTTTATAAAATGTATAACTGTCTAACTTTATAAAATATATTAGTCTAACTTTATAAAATATATTACTATCTAACTTTATAAAATGTAATACTAACTTTATAAAATGCATTACTGTCTAACTTTATAAAATGTAATACTAACTTTATAAAATGTTGTTGTTGTTGTTATGGGGTTTAACGCCATTTTTCAGCACAAGATAGGCTACACATGGCGGCCAGTATTAATGGTGGAGGAAGAACCAGGGAAAAGCCCGGAAAGAACCACCGACCCACGAGAAGCTACCGGCAAGCTTTCTCACATATCCACATTGACCGAGCCCGAGACTCGAACCCACGTAGACAGAGGTGAGATGGCAGTGATCCGTGACGGAGAGCGCTTTAGACCACTCGGCCACTCAGGGCCCCACTTTATAAAATGTATTACTGTCTAACTTTATCAAAGGTATTACTAACTTTATAAAATTTAATACTGTCTAACTTCTTAAACTATAATACTGTATTCTACATGCTATTTTTTACTTGTTTCAAGTGGGCCAGAAACAAGCCATTTTAGGAGCCCTTTTCCAACCAAAATTATCATTATACAGGTCAATGGTGATGTTCCCACTATCATATGACTTAAGGTGATCCAACTTCTTTTGACCAACATAACACATGACTCTTTGCTTATTGCTTGACCTACCTACCCCATATAAACAAAATTCAAAGTGTTTAGAACAATCATGTTTGAAATTGTGCTTCCCATCACAGAGTACTTACCAGTTTTTGATCAGCCTTAATGTCCCAATATATATCATTACAATACCAAACAAGGCCAAGTACTAGTGAGCATGTAAGTGGCCTAACAGCAAGTCTCACAGAATACATATGCATCCCAGGGCACTAAAACATTAAGATGATCAGGTTTGTAACATTTCTAATAGATCTTTTATTTTCTTTCATCATATTTGTCTCAGTAAACTGACGTTTTTTAATGAAATCCACTTGTTTAAAAATTTAAGCACTTTTCAAAGCCTGGTGAACATTTTAAAATACTTACCAGCATTCTCTGAAGCAAACCTCAAAGTAATTTATAAGTAGTACTGTTTTTAGTAATTGACATCATATGTAAAAAATCTTAGTCATTTATGCAATGAAGCTTTCTGTATAATTATCAAATTCTGAAGAAAAAAATTTGTTCAGAAGTCATTTAAAGGTGTTATAATTTTAGTAAAAGTGGCCACATTTGTTACCAGAGAGGAATCATTTATATATGACCTAAAAGCCATTCATGAAATAATACTTTAGGTACAGTTTGGTCAAATTCTGTTGAGCGGTTATTTTAAGTTGCTTAAAGGTAATCTAGTATTTAGTAATGACAAATCAACATTTTATATACACCTGAAAGCCCTTTATGTCAAAATATTGAAGGCAAAATTTGGTCAAATTCTGTTGCAGTTATTTTAAGTTGCTTAAGTTATCTAGTATTTAGTAATGGCAGATATGCAACATTTGTACACACCTGAAAGCCCTTTTTGTCAGGATGCCATCAAATTTGTTAAAATCTGCCAAGAAGTTTTTAAAATCTAAGATCTTTTTGCTGTCATGTGCTTCAAGCCATTTTTCAGTACATGATAAACTATAAAAACCTGGGAAAACACAGGGAAGAACCACTGACCCATGGGAAGCTACTGGCAAGCGTGACAGTTTATAGTGATGTCTAGGACTGGGGCATTATGCTGCAGACATGTAGCATGATGTCCTGCCCAGTCACATTATCCTGATACAAGGCCAACCTGTCCTAACATTAACCCTTTATTGCTGAGTGCCTAACAAGGCAGCTGTAAGTACCAATTTTTATAAGTCTTTGGTATTAATCGGCTGGGGTTTGTACCCACAACATCCCACATCTGAGGCGGACGCTCTAACCACTAGGCCGTCGAAGCGATCCATCAGGCAAGTTAAAAAGTGAAATGTCATTGAATCATATTCCTGAGTGATACCCTGTGATATTGGAAAACTCGATAGCACTAAAGTGGCTTGAGCAAGACTGTGCACATGAAGTTATGTGTGCTACATTTTCCCACAATTCTTTAAAATGTTACATTTGGTTCATTTATGATATTCCTATTTGCTGTTGGTAACTTACACTGTTTTTTCCTCCTGCACAGGATGAATGGGAATTTCAACATTATGAGGACTCTCCTCTCGTTGTTCTTTCTTCTCCTTCTCCTCTCTCTCCTTTTTCTTGCTCTTCTTTTTCTTTTTCTTTGACTTCGATGATGAAGACGATGAGGTTTCCAAGTTTTTTTCATCAGCCACTGTGACTCCACTTGAAGATGTGATATCTGGTGCTGCTGCCTGCAGTGGTTTCTCCTCCTCTACAGGCACTGTTATTTTGGTGCAGGTTTCCTGAGCCAGAAAATATTCATTTAGACTTGCACTCTTTATAATGCCATCAACAAGGCCACCACTTAACAATGCTTATACCTGCAAAATTTACCATGATGCATGCTGGATGACTTTCAAAGACTAATATACAAGTTTTATATTTATGTAAACTGCTTGATAACCAGAATCTATCAGAAGACTGACACCTACAGCTGTACCTATATCTCACTATCTGCTCACATGCTGTATTGTGTGCATGTTTTGGATTTTTAATGTAGCTTTAAAAAAATTTCAGCTATGTTGCTAAAATGTCTGCAGTGTGATAGTTTATAGTGAGGTCTTGCATTGGAGCATCATGCTGCAGACAAGCAGCATCATGTCCCACCCAGTTACATTATCCTGACACCAGGCCACCCACTAACCTCCTAATGCTGCGCACCAAGCAAGGCAGCTGCTAGTACCATTTTTATAAGTCTTTGGTACGACTTGGCTAGAGTTCGAACCTGATACCTCCCACATCTGAGACGGACACTCTAACGACTTGACCACTGTATTGAACCTACCATATATACATCCTTACAAGTTGGGCCCAATTGCAAACAACCTAGTCATATAATGTGTTCACAAATCACGATCTATGTTGTTTTGTTTCTGAAATTAGACCTAACAAACTGCATAGACCTAGACCTATATATGTATATAAAATGTCCTGGGTATTTTGCAATTCATTTTTGGAGTAAATACTTTGAACACTCAAGGTAAATTGTAAACTTATAAATTCCTCCCCCCCCCCACATTAATGACAAACAATATGCAATTATCTGAAAAATTCAGTAAGAACCTTAATTCAGGGGATATCAAAATCATGGTGGGCAAAAAATAAAATGCTCAGTTCAAACAATGTTTACATCTGCCTTAAGGAAGTGGGGGGAGATGGCGTAACAACTATGCAAAGAAAATGCATAAATAAAATAAATAAAAAGCCAAAGCTCAACAATAAAATTAAACTTTAAATTGTCACTTTGTGTTCTATGGAAATAAATTTAAATTTTTAATTTTACTCAGCTTGTTGGTTTCAAAATAAACAAAAGTTGTCCCAGTTAACTGTAAAAATATGCTAGAACTGGACTGAAGAGAAATTGTCATGTGCAAAATGAAAATTGATATGTTTGAAGGAAAATATTCCAAAAGACACTAGAAACAGTGGCAAATGTCCATGGATGCATTTAACAGCATTAAAAGAAGAAGATACTCTGAATAACAGAAAACACAAAGGTATCAAACTGGAATTATGTTTGTTCTAGACCCTCCAATTATTAATAGAAGGCGGGTATTTATCATGGACTGTCGACAAGCACCTGAAAAAGTGAAAGCAATGTAATAATAACAGGTGATGTGTTACTTATATTAAAATTAAGTTTTGAATTGTAAGGAAAGAAAAAAATGCAAACATGGAAACTTACTGAATGAATCTGTTGATGAATGAATCGCTGCCAACTTTGAATGAGATGACCCAGGTTAACCCTCTGTAATATTTCTTCAGACTCGCCCAAGATGAGACTAAGTGCTGAAGCCTCAGGCAAAGTGCGGAAAGCACGAAGAAAGTTACTGGCCTAAAAAATGAAACATAACAATATAATAGTCCATATAATAAAATATCATAGATAAATGATATAAAAGAACTCTGTTCATGTAACACAAATCTAACACCGTCATGCCCAAGAAACTGACTTAATTGTAAACTTTTGACTGTATGCATGTGTGGAAGACAAAGACAATGCCATGTGTCCCAACCACATTTGTGCAGCTTGAAAATATGCTAGCTCAACAAAATAAAATATATAAAATGCAAAGACAAAGAGAAACAAGCAAATTCAATGAAATTATGTTCCCCACCAACTATAGCATGGTCATCAAGTACAGTGTCTATTTTGGATTTTAATGTTGCTTTAACACTTTTTCAGTCATATCACTATGATGTCTGCAGTGTGGCAATTTATAGTGATGTCTAGCACTGGGGCATCATGCCACAGACATGTAGCATGATGTTCCACCCAGTCACATTATCCTGGCACCAGGCCAACCAGTCCTAATATTAGCCTCTTAATGGTGAATGCCTAGTGAGGCAGCTGTTAGTACCATTTTTCTTAATAAGTCTTTGGTATGACTTGGCTGGGGTTCGAACCCACAATCTCCCATGTCTGAGATGGATGCTCTAACCTCTAGGCCACCCAGATCAACAAAACAAAATATATAAAATGCAAAGACAATTAAAGAGAAACAAGCAAATTCAATGAAATTATGTTCCCCACCAACTGTGGCATGATCATCAAGTACAGAATGATGAAATCTGAATATGACTCTTGTACACTGAGTTGTTGAGATACTGAGCAGACACGGAAAGTAATAAAGTTTCATGGATTTGTCTCAAAATGGCATTAGAGTAAAGTGTACAAATGGGGATGAAAATGATCACTTACTATGAGCTTGAAGACAGAAACTGTGATACCAGAACTGTGATACCACTGTTTATACCAGAACCTCAAACAGATTTCATGACACAAAGTAGAAACAAAAACAACCATAATGTAATAGATCTGTGACCTTGAACTTGAAGATAGAGCCCCAATGGGGAAATGCAAAACATTTTCTAGTAACAAAAAACAAATATATTAAAGTTCATCCATTTATCTTGACAGCATATAGTGAGAGCTAAATGGGAAAATGTTATTGAAACATGAAATATTTATTCAGGGACCTTGACTCTGAAAAGAGGCATGTAATACAATATATACAAAAAAACCAGCTACATGTAATAAGTTATAAGTATACCACCTATAATCTCTATATCTCTAATGGCTTTTTAAACACTACTGAAAGAAAACGATAACAAAATTTAAAATATCAAGCTACAACCTTGAGCCTAAAAATAGGATACCCAACATGCTATGCAAAACACCTTCTAAAAATAATTTCTACATGTATATCAAGTTTAATTTATTATTTGCAAATGACTTCGATATTAATGAGCAAAAAAGGAAAGTGTGCCAGAAAAATGTAAAATACTGAGTCATGACCTCCACCTTGACGATTGTACCCCCAAAGCACTGCACAAAACACATTCTAATGATGATCTGCAAGTTTAACGCATTTCATCGCTTAATCTCAATCAGCTATCACGCCATATACAGGAATTGAAAGTATTACAGAAAACTAAAAATACTGAACCATGACCTAGATATTAAAGATAAGACTCCAAAACATGGTACATGTCCAACTAATAACAATGAATGAGTGCATGAGTGTGTGTTTTTTCGATTCTGATTGTAGCTTTAACATTTTTTCAGTCATATCACTACAGTGTCTGAAGTGTGGCAGTTATAGTGATGTCTAGCACTGGGGCATCATGCTGCAGACATGTGGCATCATGTCCCAACCTGTCACATTATCCTGACACCAGACTGACCAGTCCTAACACTAACCACTTAATGCTGAGCACCAAGAAAGGTAGCTGCTTGTACCATTTTAATAAGTCTTTAGTATGACTTGGCCGGGGTTCGAACCCTCAACCTCCCACATCCTAGGGGGGAACGTTCTAACCACTCAGGCCACCGAAGTGGTCGCCCCAAAAGGAAGCCAAAACCAAAACCTACTTTGAAGCAAAGAAATAATGTTGCTCGAGCGAGACAAAAGACAATCTAAGTGGAATAATTGATACTCACCTGACAGGAATGTCCTTTCTGCTTGTCTAGCATGTGAAAGAGAAAACCCAGCTCACAAGACAAGCAGAACTCTCGCCCACACAAGTGATTCAGCAGGGCACATCGCAGTGGCTCAATGAAGAAAAACACCTGCATAATATTAATACTAAATTGTCAAACTTTTTAAAACTGGACACTCCTGATGAAAATGTTCAGTTTTCAGACAGTTTATTTTCAGAAGTACCAGAAGTGAAGTACACATTCTGATGCTTTTTATAGAACAATTTTACCAGCCATCAATTTTGGTGCCTTGAAATCAGAAATATCCAACCGAGACATGAATACAAATGGCTTCTCATGTATGATTGGACCCAAATTAGGAATTTCCTTGGATCAGGCTTGCCAAAGCAAATACTAAACAAATTCATTTACCATAGTTGTTTAAATTTTACCCGTAACAGTGTCATGGCCATCGATCTAGTATTCTGTAATGTATTCAGACTTTCAATTTAGAAAGTCAGGAACTGTAGATTTTACGACACTAAAACATACATGCAACAGAATAGGGGTGTCAGCTTGGGACAAATCAGAAGATTCACAAAGATTTGGTTTGGAGTTCTGACTTCAAAAGAGGGAGTATCCTCAATGATAATGGCAAAGTTTCTAAATTTTTAACTTTTTTATCCAAATGAGGAAACAAAACTTGGGTCTCTATGCGAGTAGTTTTCGTCCATTTGTATGAGAACTTTTCTGACTCAGGAAACATTTTGACATCTGAAAAATAATTTGCTACTGAAAATAAAAGATTATGTTCAGCTATAAAGTTTATCCACATCTGATGCTGATTCAACAAACATGGATTTCAGTGACGGTATACTTGTCACATTTAATATGCTGCATGAAGTGCAATGTTATTCTTGCCACCGTGGCAGATTTTAAAATCAGCTTTATGGGAAAGACACAATGCATATTCATGTCCTTTGAACTTAATTCCAACCACAGAAATTCCTGTTTCCACCCATCAATGAAATTCATGTGATATTTTGGTTGCTAAGATTTTGGCATTTTAGCAATGGGAGATAATGCACAGTTCAACATCTCAACAAACTTTAAACAACTGAAGCCAAATAACCCTGTTTTATACTGAATTAGCTCTTTGGTAATCCAGCCATAATTAATTAATCTCTTTAATCATATCAGACTTACTTCTTAGCATACCAAGTATGTATCCATGTCAACAAACTTCAAACACTGAGGTCAACTGACCTTGCCAACAAAAGGGGAGTTAATTGTTTTATGCTGCTTGAAATTGGCAACTAAATCTTCCTGCTCTGTTTAAGAGAGTTCAGTCATGTGATCGCTGGCAGTTTTACCAAAAATATACCAGACACACTGGAAGCAAGGTGTAATTTTTTTTTTTTTAAATTAAAGTTTTTCTATAATAATTTTTTATACACAAGAGAGATGGGAGACACTGCTCATCTTGGGAGGAAAACCCTGCTGTCTGCGAGGTTCACACATATGATGAAAGATATCTCATATACTTATATTACACAGGTGGCCGCTGGTTGGAGGGGGGGCTGTTAAGAGGGAGACCACTGTATAGAGAATTCCAGATCAGAGACTGTCCAGTTTTCACTATCACTGTATGGGATATTACCTAAAAATTATAATAAAAGGTAAATAATTTCTTCTAATGCATGCTGGAAATCAAAATTACTCATTTCATAAATGTCATGAATGCAAAAGAATGATATTTTGTGGTTATTATTGATTTTTTTATATAAAAAAACCTATTGCTATAAATTAAACTGAAAGCATGAAATGTTACATTTAGCATCATATGATTCTGGCGCATCACGACAGAATATTTCACAAGTTTAATACAAGGATTTGAATGCAATGGCTGGTGTGCAAACCAGAGAACAATGTATTTTAACTGCCTCGAAAGCACATCAAACTCTAATATAGAATCATGACAATAACAACGATGAATAAATGATACATAGATTTCTCAATTTTTCAGCCATAGCACTACAATGTCTGCCATCTGGCAGTTTACAGTGATGTCTAGCACTGGGGCATCATACTGCAGAGATGTAGCATCAAGTAACACCCAGTCACATTATCCTGACACCAGGTCAACCAGTCCTAACACTAAACTTAATGCTGAGTGCCTAGCGAGGCGGCTGTTAGAACCATTTTTATTAAGTCTTTGATGTGACTCAGCAGGGGTTTGAACGATGTCTGCAGTGTGGCAATTTATAGTGATGTCTAGCGCTGTTGCATCATGTCCCACCCAGTCACATTATCCTGACACCAGGTCAAACAGTCCGAACACTAACCTCTTAATGCTGAGTACCTAGTGAGGCAGCTGTTAGAACTATTTTTATTGAATCTTTGATATGACTCAGCAGGGATTTGAACAATGTTTGCAGTGTGGTAATTTATAGTGATGTCTAGCACTGTGGCATCATGTCCCACCCAGTCACATTATCCTGACACCAGACCCACCGGTCATAACACTAACCTCTTGATGCTGAGCACCTAGTGAGGCAGCTGTTAGTACCGTTTCTTTAAGTCTTTGGTATGACTCGGCCTGGGTTAAAAACCACAACCTAAAAATCCGAGGCAGATGCTCTAACCACTGCAATGGTCAGATCCTTTAAATTTTGAAAGCTTTAACTTGAGTAGAGCAATGAATTCTAACAACTAAGTTTTGAGCAAAAGCTTGCATATTTCACGAGAAATTGTGGGAAATCCTGGACAGTGGACAGATAAATTGTGCAAATTTCTGGACAGTGGACGGATAAATTGTGGGCATTCCTGGATAGTGGACAGATAAATTGTGCAAAGTTTTGGACAGTGGATGGATAAATTGTGGGAATTTCTGGACAGTGGATGTGTCAATGGTTTACAGATCAATAGTTTGCCCATTATATTTATTTGTAGGCAGAATTATTTATGATTTATCATGGACTTTTTTAGATAATAAAACAACTGAAGGTCTTTATTATTACCATTTTATCGTATTGGTGCTGTTTACATGACTAACCTGTAGCATACAGTTGCAGTAAGCATTTGGGATATGCGTCTCTAAGCCAGCAAAAGGAGTCTTGTTGTAATGACGAAAATCAAAGTCCTCCAAGCCGAGTTTGGAATACTTCAGAATAACCTTCATATAATTTTTAGGAGTCTGCATGAAAGGATCATCCCCTAAAATGACAGAAAGTTTGAATTATTTCATCTGATTCTACATTGTAAAAAAAATATGAAAACAATAAGGTTTGTGTTTGCAAAGTATGCTCCAAAATGATAAAAAATGCAAAGCATTTGAAAATCTGCTTTAATGGCATATAAATCTGATCAGGTCATCTACATATGGGTACAAACATGCCTACAATATTTAATTTTTCTACCCAAAATATTTATGATTATGGTAAAATCTGTAAAACTTCAGAGTCTTAAAAATATAAATTCTTTTCAATGTTAAGATTTTTTAAATAACTTCTTTCTTTTAATTTTTAAAAAAATTAAAGTATCATGATCATTAAAATTCTATAATGTCCATCAAAAGAAAAACAAGAGATCTATGTTTTTATCTTCCTCTGGTATCAAATAAATACAATTAAAGAAATTCCTAATAGCACAAGTAATGAGTTACAGTGATAATTTGCTATTTATGTTCATCCAGCTCATTTTCTTCATATCAAGAACAGAGTCCAACTATAAACTGCACGGACCTGGATTTGTCATCACAAAATGCACAGGCAGATCTGGGTCTCTGCAGTTTATTTGGAACAGTAGAAAAGCATAGACCCTGATATGAATGCACATTATGCTATGGCAAACCAGGATCTTGCTGTTTCCAGTTGGACTCAACAAATAAGCAAGTATATATTGTACATTTTATCAACAGCTGTAACATAACTCAAGCAGTAGATCATCCTAACTTTATTTGAAAGATAATTAAAATCTTTTATTTTTTAAATGAAGTATTATGTCTGTTATTAACAAAAATCAAGAATGGAAACTTTAAATAAAAGCACAAATGAAAGCTGATATACAAAAAAGTAGCATATTTTTCAGCCAGATGAAGTAGCAGTAAGGACTAACAAATCAAACCTCGGAAATGCCATCTTACAAATGCCATCAGTTTAATTCTAGTATTTCAAGACTGCCAACGCTGTAGTAAATTCACTATAATGAAATCGGAAATAACAATTAAACAATGAGTACAGCGAGGTACAGATCTCAACTTCCCTCAGAGTCAAAAATTATTCCTAGCATTACAAAAAAAAAATAATCAGAGCCATGCAACGTTTATTTAAGGTACCACCATTGCGTGAACAATAAAAGCAAGAAAGCAGTCATGCTGAAAGTGTAATCTGCAAAATTTCTTTAATAATCAAATACACATCATAAAAAATCTTCCAGTGAAAACCCCATGTAAATATCACCATCTAGGTGAAGCAATAAAACAAAAAAATTCTCAAGATGGGTGCATGATGGCCATATTGGATGTCAGATCAGTACCATTTTCATTTAGAATAAGGATTTTTCTTGACTAGGTGGGAACTGGACCTGAGCCCATCATTTTGGTAAAGAAATCTGCCAAACAGAGAAAACTATCTGAAATAAAATTCTAAAAGTGAACATTCTGCATGATTTTGAAAACCTTTGCAACTAGGACAGGGGAGGTCTGGGGATCCTAAAACAAGAGACTTAAATGTAATGATTTCCAGGAATCTAAAATAAGATCATTTCTTCTTGTAACTACAGAGTCTATTTGTTAAAACTCCATGTGGATATGACTAATCTTTCAGGAAGTATAACAATAACTAGGTATTTAAGATGGCCACTAGGGTATCCATACTGAACGTCGTCAGATCAGCAATGTTTTCATTTTGGGACAATAAGACATCATATGAAGTCTTTAAGTGAAATTCCATGTTGATATTACAATCCGTAAAGTATGATTAGCCATGATAAGATTTCGAAGTCAGCCATCAAAATAGTCATGTTGGATGTCCAAGGAGAAGTCTGACATGTACCATTTTTACTTAGGACAAACTAGATATTACAATGACCATATTGGAAGCAACATCAGCATCATTTTCATTTATGATCGACTTGACATAATAGGAAGTGTTTCAATGAAAACTCATTATGATCATCCATTCAAAAAAAGTAGTGATGAAATTATTTTTAACATGGCCATGTTTTGAATTTAGAATTAACTATATATCATAAGAAGTCTTTCAGTGAACATCCAATGTCGAAATGACCATCTGTTGAAGAGAGTAAAAGAGGTTTATAGATGGCCACCTCAGAAGCCATACTGGACATATGAAGGGAAATTGATGAGCACCATTTTCACTGAAAACCCCATGCTGATATAGTCATCCATTCAGAAGGAATAAAGTTTTGAAGAAGGCCACCATGGTGTTATATTAACTGTCATATCAGTACTATTTTCATCTAAACATCACTAGAGATCATTAAGTAAAAACCTAACGTAGACATGACCATTAATTTTCATCTAGACATCATCAGACGTCATTTAGCAATTTCCCGGATTCTTCCTCCACCATTAATACTGGCCACCATGTATAGCCTATCGTGTGCTGAAAAATGACGTTAAACCCCACAACAACAACAACAAATCTGCCATCAAATAATATGTTGGTAGATCAGTTTCTATGCAGTGAGTATAAATAGTATTTGCTGGGTCTTTAAATCTGTGGGGTGTTTTTGCAACCACAAAGACTGGCACACCATGAAAAAAGTACACCACAAAAATTAGTACACCATGACAATTGGTACTCGATTGATACAAGTGAACAGACAGTAGTCCAATTCAATGAAAAGTTTCCAACTTTCAACTTGTTATTATGACATACATGTTTCAAATCCTTTTTACCTCTTCCCAAAGGTGACTCTAGTACATTTTTTTTCCCCTTTTTCTTTGCATTCTTATCCTCCATAACGTACGGTATCTGGTTCCGCCTCTCCTTGCCAGGGTTGGGAGCATAACCAACATTCTGGTAGACCTTCATGGTCCTCAGAACCTCAGGTTCAATTTTCTTTGGCTTCCTATAAGGTAAAAAGTTACTTCATTAAATAACAGATTTTAAGCAACAGCGATGACCACATACATACAGTATAAGCAATAGATTAAGAAACCATATAAGGGGTAGATTAACAAACGTACAGTACAAAAGGTTAGATTAACATACAGTACAAAGGGGTAGATTAACATACAGTACAAAGGATAGATTAACATACAGTACAAAGGGGTTGATTAACATACAGTACAAAGGGGTAAATTAACAATCATACAGTATTAAGGCAGATTAACAAAGAGCATAAAGTGGTGGATTAACATAGAGTATGTGTGTGTTATTTGGATTTTTAATGTAGCTTTAAAAAAAAATTCAGTCATATCACTACGATGTCTTTGGCAATGAAACTGGGGCTGTCGTGAGAGAAACTGAAGAGTGACAGATATGAAACAAGGTCCAGTTAAAACATGAATGTTCCCTAATTCTGACTCATGGGTAAATTGTGGAACATAGACTTTGACTGTAACTGGGCCAAACGTCTCCTAAAAATGCCAAAGGAATAGGTTAGCTATCTGAAGCACCATGGCATTTAACGAAGTGATGTTTCTCTGCTTTGAACACTAAGAAGAGGATTATCCATCCCCCCCCATAAGCTTTCAAAACAATAATCGTTCATGTGCAAGCAATTCTGTCAAGCATTTGTTTGCATAAATTTTTTTTTTCTTTCTTAAAGTTCAACTTGATATAAGCATTTTGTGCTGGTTCAGCATTTCTGGGTTGGGATGATTCAGGAGAACTATTTGTTCAAAATGTACCTGAGAAGCGATCAGGATAAGTATGTATTTAGATTTCCTTGCCTCCTGAATGACCTTGAGAATCAGCAGGGTTGGTGAAAAGGCATATTCAATGAGACTTTCCGATTCTGAAATCGGATGTTGACTTTACAGCAGTCTGGTTCTGAAACTAGGGATACTAGGGTTGGAAGCTTGACTTTCTGCCTCATTATAAATAGATCAACAGAAAGGTGACACAAACAGATGCAGTCTTGCCTGAACACCATCCATCCATCTGATGGACCTGTCTGCTTATATGGACTTTTTCCATAAGGACAGCAAGTAAAAAAGGGCATTAAACCTGTCTTGGATGCGGTAGACTTTAAAGTGAATTTGTCAGTGGTGACCTTTAAAGTGGATTTGTCAGTGGTGACTTTTAAAGTGGATTTGTCAGTGGTGACCTTTAAAGTAGATTTCTCAGTGGTGACACCAAATGAGGCTTGGATGCGGTAGACTTTAAAGTGGATTTGTCAGTGGTGACCTTTATAGTGGATTTGTCAGTGGTGACCTTTAAAGTGGATTTGTCAGTGGTGACACCAACTGAGGAAACTCCAGACCAGAAGGCAACGATCTGGAGATCTGGTTTATCCTCACCTTCACAGGTAAGCAATAACAATCAATATGTCAGAAAGAATCAGAACACATGTTTCAAACAGGGGCCCCAGTGGCCGAGTGGTCTAAAGTGCTTGCCTGTCCTGATCATTTCCATCTTACCTCTGTCCACATGGGTCTGAGTCATGGGCATGGTCAAAGTGGGTATGCACGAAAGCTTGCCAGTAGCTTCCCATGGGTCAGTGGTTCTTACTGAGGTTTTCACAAGTTCTTCCTCCACTAGTTACACTGGTTGCCATGTATAGCCTATCTTGCACTCAGAAATGGCATTAAACCCAAAACAACAACAACAGCAACATTCCAGATAACATCTCTTACCACAACTGAAAGGCATTCACTGTCTTTCATCTTCACACAATTGATGTATGGACAGCTCCTATGGGACCAGAAACACACTTGTATTTTTGGAAGGTCAACAAGGGATAAACACAACAGCCAGTTGTACTGGCGTTTGTACAAATTATGGTAACCTGGCATTTGATCCTGAAGTTGGATGCTGGCTGTAAGCTCAAAGAGGTTGTATCATTTGTTGACATGGAGCCTAATGCAATTCAAGACTATAACAATTTGATCTCATAGGCAAAGTTCCTTGGTGATAAGGAATCCAAGTCAAAGCATGAGAGAAACAAAGACTTTCATGTCTTTGTGCAAAAAGTTGCTCAACTTGTGATTTTTGGAGGATGTCAGCCAGAAAATTCAACGTCTGAGATTTGTATGTGTGTGTGTGATTTGGATTTTTAACGTACTTTTAACAATTTTTCAGTCATATTGCTACAATGTCTGCAGTGTGAGAGTTTATATAGATATCTAGCACTGGGGCATCATGCTGCAGACATGTAGCATCATGTCCCACCAAGTCACATTATCCTGACACCAGGCCGACCAGTCCTAACACTAACCTCTTAATGCTGAGCACAAAGTGAGGCATCTGCTGGTATCATTTTTATAAGTCTTTTGGTATGACTCAGCCAGTGTTTGAGCCCACAACCTCCTGCATCTAAGGCAGTCTGGGATTTGGTGGTGGTCCTGAATTGTGACATGACCCAGTCCATAACTTTTGTGAACATGCAGAGACAGGCACAGAATGAACAGCTCTCAATTAGCAAATGATATCAAAGAGAATTTCACAGACCTGTGCAAGGAAATATGAAGGTATGCATCTTCAAAGATTAGGCTGACCATTGAGTCTCTCTCCTGGATAGCACTGTGGACTGATTTATGGATCTCCATCCTGAAATGGAGTACCCATATGATATGTGTAGGCTCAGAACTGGAGTACAATCCCAGTGACTCTGCGTTTGGAATGATCTCTAACATTCATGTCTGTAGGAGAGTTTCTATTTCCTGCTGCAGAATGTCGGCTTTGCATGAATCTTTGGGGTTATCTGTAGTGAAGGGGACCTTTTGGGAAGGGTTGAGAAATGAAATTTGTAGGCCTTGTGAGGTGACTAGTAATACCCATGGGTTTTTTGTCCATTGACTCTCCCACACAGTGGTGTTTGCTGAATATGGTCTCCCACCACCACCAGCACGTTAGAAAAGATGGCATACACATTTTTGAGGAAAGGATGCTGACAGGCAGAGAAACTGGACTCTCCAAACCCTGTTGTCAATTGCTCAGGGAAACAAGACTCTAGCTAACAAGTAAGGTTTGATCAAGGATTTCCCCATCTGGTATGCCTGTGGGAGAGCCTTCATATTTCTCTTTTTCCATTTGGGAAACAAAGGCAGGGTTCTGGAATGCTGGACCAACATATGGCTTAACTGACTGATGGCTTGTTTTCTGATCTCTTCTATGTGACCATGGAATATGTGATTTGATGACAAAGGCTGGGACTGCTTTTGTTGATCCACGAGAATGGGGATGAGAAACTGTCCTTCTCCACAAGCTGGTAGTTTACAGGAGCAATTAGGAAACTGGAAAAGAGAGTGATGTGTGTGTGATTTAGATTTTTAACATAGCTTTTACAATTTTCCAGTCATATCACTATGATATTTGCAGTGTGGCAGTTTAAAGTAATATCTAGCACTGAGGCATCATGCCGCAGACATGGAGCATGATGTCCCACCCAGTCACATTATCCTGACACCAGGCCGACCATTCCTAACACTAACCTCTTAATGCTGAGCGCCTAGTGAGACAGCTGTTAGTACCATTTTTAGAAGTCTCTGGTATGACTCAGCCGGGGTCCAAACCCATGACCTCCCACATCCAGGGTGGAGGCTCTAACAACTAGGCCACCAACACGGTAAAAAAAATAAGAGTGTTGAGCTGATGTGTTTAGTGCATGAATAATGTACAAGGATGACTCCATGGCATGTCTGCTGGAGGGTGGAATCTAGACCAGGGGGTCTCAAACATGCAGCCTTCCAAGCCATATCCTGTGGCCTGCAAAATTATTGGCATCACAAGGTGTCATAAGAGATAACAAATGTGGTGCGACCATTTGGCCATTGGATATGCCCACATGCAACCCTCAGGTTGGTTTGAGTTTGAGACCACTGATCTAGACTAAGATAAGCTTCATGTTGACCAGATCGAGTATGGAATCGCTACAATGTCACAAAGAAATTGTTGAATGTCTTGGAAAAGTTTCTGGTCAAGGCAAATTGAAGTCATTTTTGACATCCCAGCCATGCAATGTCTTTGTCAATAGCCAGACCTTCAAAGTGGAAAACCATCGAGTGAGTATTGTAAAAAAGCTGGTGTCAATTTGGAGGAGAGGAATTTGTTGTTGAAAGAAGAAAGGTTTGCTGATTGGGTCTTCTAGTTGCCGCTTAAAGCAGAACCAAATGTCAGCAAATCTACCAAAGCTTTTGTAGCTGTTTAATGGAACACTTATGTTTACTGGTTGAGATGTCAAGAAGAAATGAAAGTGATTATGATCATCCAACTTTGACTTCAGATGTGTGGCGAGAAAAAATTCCTGCAATGGTAGTGAAGACTGAACAGGGAAGTAGGTTGATGAGGATTGTTGTTGTTGTTGTGGGGTTTAACGCCATTTTTCAGCACACGATAGGCTATACATGGCGGCCAGTATTAATGGTGGAGGAAGAACCCGGGAAAACACCAGAAAGAACCACTGACCCACGAGAAGCTACAGGCAAGCTTTCTCACATACCCACGTTGGCTGAATCCGAGACTTGAACCCACGCAGACAGTGGTGAGATGGTAGTGATCCGTAATGGCCAGCGCTTTAGACTACTCGGCCACTCGGGGCCCCTGATGAGGATTGTAAACTAAGCAGAGAGGCTATCTACGCCTGGAAACACTAATGTCCATGAATAGTTTCTGAGCACTATCCATGTATCAGGTTAAGAGGAAGTCATCATGAAAAGTGCTGTCTCTGAACCATAACAGAGACTATCCCAGTGATGGACAAGTTCTGGTCCCAGTATATGACTGCATGATCAGTCCAATATTGCATGTGATGTGAAAATTTATCACTGAATCCAGTGCCAGTTTGCCTGAACATCTATGAAAAAGCCTGCATCTGAAAATGGCATGACAAGAGAATACCTTGTTAGTATCTTTTTTCTACTTGGGAGGGCTGGTTTTTGTAAGGTATTGGGTATCTCCTAAAATAATGTTATTGTGCAATGATCTAAGAAAAACTTGAAGGCATTTGCATAAATTCCAGGACAATTCAATACTGCGCAAAAAAAACATACCTGTAGACCTTCTTGCACAGATGGTCAGGCCAATCAGAGAGAAGACGACCACTTGTTGGGTAAGTTATTGGAACGACTGACAATGGGGTCAGTTCATCTGTTACATGAATAGGTGGTACTGGTTCCACCTGAAATTTACAAGTTTGATCTGATAAATATTCAAGCCTGACACATAAACCATTTAACTTTTGTAACCTATGAATCTATCAGATACGCATGAAAAATTAATACACAAGATAACAAATTGATCCACTAATAAGCATCACGCCAATACTGTATTTTTCTCACCAACCTGTGCCCTTTCCCTATCTAACCAAACTTACAAATGCTGAATCACATTTCAGGAATTGCCATCTCCATCCACACATCAGTCAATGTTAAAAGACAGAAATTAGCTGACCACTATTATCATTGGTTATGTGTTAGTGTTATATAATTTACTATGTGGCTGAAAGTTTGTTATCAAACTCTTTGGACAGACACTGATACCTTCACGAATGTCACTATATAACCTATACACCCAGTTTCTTCCTCCACCAAAAATATACTGGCCACCAGGTGAAGCCTATTATGTGCTGCAAAATGATGCTGAAACCACAAACCATATAACAGTCATAAAATCAAAAATTCCCATCAGGTATTTTGTACAACATTTATTGTATACTGAAAATCCTCCACCATCATACTGGCCACCATGTATAGCCTATCTTGTACTGAAAAATTGCGTTAAACCCTATAACAACAACAATATACTGAAAAAAGAAAGCTTGAATTAAATCATTTTTTTCTGTTTTTGTCTGAAATACTTACCCAATCACATTAACATTAGGCATAATTTCTTATAGCTCAGGAGTCCAGCCCACATACAGCCATGAATATGTCTTTCTGTCTACAGCTCACAAAGGGAAGCAACTCAGATTAGCTCCCCTTGCCCCACTAGGTGGTGACCCTTATGACAGAAATAACCAGTTTAAACTTGAGTGATCCATGAGACTGGATGCTCATACTGTGGGGATGGGTGGTGGTTTAATAGTAATATGATCAGGTAAGTAATTTCTGAGAAACAATCTACTAAATCCCCTTTCTCCAGCAAAGTACAAATCACAATGTTAGAAGAATAGGTAACACAGAAGGAAATGCTCAGCATCATATGTCTACTTGGATCAACCTAATTGAGCCAGATTTCTTGACTACAACAATGAAATTTTCCCAACACCAGTCAGCACAACTATTATTACGTACGTGTGAGGATAGACCATGTGGGTTCTTGCATCCAGAACTGTTTTACAATCAAACATTTCTCAGGCAAATCAAGACTGGATGGGCATACTTGAGAATGTGGTTTTGTCGTCATTTCTGGCAACTGGTGACTGTCTGGGAAACAACTAGAGGCCCAGCTCTGTTCTTTACGAGTCCATGCCATAAAAGCAAAAACTGGAGAATGTAGACTGGGCATCTCTGCCAGCTGACTCCACTATGTCTTATATTAAGAAAATGCATTCAAAAACCCAGGCACATAGAAATCATTTACATTTCACAAGCTGAAATTTTAATAAGTCATACCTGGTCCTGTGAGTGGTCAGAGTACACAAACTTGTATGTTCCTCTGATAATGGGAACACCAATGAAAGTATTCCCATATCTTAATCCAAAGGTTTGGTGACTTCGTTCCCCTTGTTTCAAGAGGTAAGTCACTACAACCAACAGTTGTCTGACATTATCAAAAACATCTTTTTTTAAATGTAATCACATCAGGCATGGGAAGCATGGAGCACATCCTTCATTTCCAAAATGGCTGATATAAAGAGCATTCTCTTAATGTGTCCACTTGCCACTGACTGTCATAATGCCTGGCAGCAAGTGGACTCACAAACTGACCAAATGGCATCTTAGCAGATTGCCAAATCTGGTTGCTGGGCTTCTAATGGTATTTCCACTTCTAGTCATTCCTGTTCTGCCACTGACACAGGAAGTGCTCTGGTGAGCTTGAGGGTCCATTATTGGGAACAAAAAAGAGAGAAAAGCCATCTGTAGAGGACACAGGTAAAGGCAGCCAAAGTATAAGAGGTCCACCACTGCAAAGATGAGACACAAGAGTTAAAAAAATGCCTGAACTTTTTTTTAATTTTCTCTGATGCTTGAACAAGACTGTCTATGAATTTGGGAGGAAGACAAACCAGAATGATCATCGAAAATGAAGAAATGACTTCTCCACATTGACTATCCACCCCAAACAGCAAATGAGGTAAAGAAAGTTGATCGTCTTGTGAACCAAAACTGTACATACCAAATGCTTTTTCCTTGAATGTTGTCCAGGTATGCTGTCACTACTAAATCATCCTGAAGCATGCAGTCCATTGTCATGGTGAAGTCCCAGTCTGAGGCTGAACAGGATTGCATGCAACTGATGTACTATAATGTAGTAAGTGAAATGAAGCCATTGGCATGATGTTATAGGAATAGGGATATAGAAGTTGGCACTGGACTGGTTGAGACTTACTGCATATTCGTTGCGTCGGATGGACAAATGGACAGACCCTGCCATTTCCATCTTTAATTTTGAGGCCTTTATGAATTGGATGAGGTTGCTCAGATCTACAACTGGTCTTAACATCCCAATGAATTTCATAACCAGGAACAGAATAGGAATAGAAAAGTCGTTTTCAAACTATCTCTACTGATGATTTTAAAGTTTCCATCTTCATCAGGTCATTAGGAATCTCTGTCATGATGGGGAATGACTAAAGTGGATGAGGTTGAATGAACCTCCAAAACTACATGGATCAACCAAATGTCATCCAGGTATAATATGATCCAAGCATTGCAAAACAAACAGTCTGAAGTCTGACAGAGGGCTGCCAGAAGGTCATAGAAGCAGCTGTTGGTGGAAGGCTTAGTGATGGGAAAAACTTATTTTCTCTTTCCCTATTGGTCTTCCTTTGATAAGTAGGTGGGTATGACCATCAATTGCTTGTGTGAACTCTAAAAGTCTGTCACAGCTGAAGGTAACCCTTGTAATTCCTCTGGCATCTGTCTTCCTTTCTCTGAGATGGTTCTTGTCAAGGAAACACCATAAAATGAGTTTGAATTGAAAGCTGAATGGGTAACTTGTGCTCTGCTTGTTTTCTCACCTCAATTTGTCTCATGAACGAGGCGTCAGATGACTGTACGAGAGCATATGGTCACTGCATAATGCAGCTGTTTTGGCTTCAATGAAGAAGACTGCTTAAGAGTGTCCCTTCAAAAGAGGTCAAAACTGCATGAGGCTTTTAGGGTGTTCACCACTGTCAGGTGAGCTGCCCTATTAATGACGTGTAAATCTTGTTGACAGCCTCTGAAGAGTGTTCATTTTCAGCCATCTCTTCTAAATGGTATAGTCAGGTATGCCAAATAGAGGAAGGAAGTGGAAACATTTTTCTTACCAACTTTGGCACTGCATTAACACTTGTACATCTACTTAATAATATAGTGGGGAAGACATGTTCATGGTCATAACATCTTTCTCAAGGCTAGGTACTTCAGTATGGTATGCGCTGGTTTGAGACCTATGCCAAAACAGTGAGAAGGTGGTGGAAAATTGACTAGTGGAGATAAATACCTTCCTATACCCCGGCTTTGAAGATTGCAGTAAGATTTTGAAGGATGGATGCTCTCCATTGCTGCCCTCATCTACCTCGACTTTACAGGAGGAGGAGGAGGAGGAGTGCATTCTGCTGGAGGTTTGAATCTATAACTTTCGCCAAAAGCAACTTTAAACTAAATCCTGACCATTCCATTGTCAGATCAGAATTTTCCAGCAACTGTGCACAGATCTGGATGAGATGCTGCCAGGATTGTATCTAAATGGGAGAGCTCCCCCATGTCATCAAAATATTCGGGGCGTAGGAAAAATGGAAGGAGGAGGAAATGGCCATAGTTCAATATTTACCTATCCCTTCAATATCCATCTCTCTTTCTTCCTGCTCTATTCTGTCAAACCTCTACTAAAAACAAAATCTTTAAAAGATACTAAAACCAAAATCTTTAAAAGATGTCACCTCTAGCTGTATAAGCATTCATTTTTGTTCATTGTTTCTGAGCTTAATCTGTTCCTTATCTAAGTACAGATGATGTTCTGTTCTGAGAACCCTCTTTTCTTTTCACAGTCTGCTGACAGAGGAGGCATACATATATAGCCAGCAAGAATGAGTTGGGAACCTGTTCTTTATGACCACTATGTGCAATTTTCCAGGGTGTACAAGTATTATCTTTTGTGGCAAAAGGCTCCAAAATAAGATTTTTCACTAACATAAGCTTTGCCAAAGTTTCATTTTCTTGGAACAATGCTTTACAGACTAGTTTGCTATATTTCTTATCGGTTTCAAAAAACTACACAATGGCTTTAGGTCCATCAATACCAAAGTCCGCTTGTTCCGAATGACATTTTTATCAAATAAATATCATTACTTCTTAATTTCATTTTTTTAAATTCCTGATTATTCAGTCTATATTATCCCTTTTAGGGCAATAGAGTTTTGTAGCACAATGATCCTGATGGGCTAAATTATTTGTGACAAGAAATGAAATGTACACTCTATTTTTAAATTCCATGTATTTTATTAGGTTTGGTATTCTGCCTTTTCTACATTTTGAAATACTACTGAAAGATGGATTGACTAGTATGCTGTCGTATTTTGCCCATCATATTGTGGACTGGACTCACTTCTAACATTTTCGAGCTCAAATTCACTCACTGGTATCTCCATTAACACTTTCCCAGCTCCAATAATCCGATATACAACATAACCTGAAAATCACTGCCATTGTCAGCCATTATTTACCGAATTAAATTGTCATCTGAAGATGAACCATGCTGGGAATCAGCCATTTGGGGTTTTCAAGACAGCCCATATTTTAAACTTGCATTTGTACAACTTCCTTGATGCAAGATTCAAGCTATGACATACTGCTTGTTTCATGGTGTAATGTGAAATTTAGCTTAGCAACAATTCATGTCAAGCTTAAGAACCCAGATTTATAATTGTTGCCTACCTGGAAAATGACATATCACAACAAGCACTACGATACCTCTACTGGCATGACTTATTTCTTGATAAACACTTTCAGGGTGAACAAAAAAGTTTTATACTGCACAGTTCATTTTCATATGTGCAACTTTAAATTTTATAGACTGCTTGCACACCATTGCTTTCCAAGTGTGAATTCATACAAATTATCACATGCCCTGGCATCTCTGGTTGATACCAAGAGGCATATGGCACTGATGATGCTGTTATCATTGGCATGCACTGCTGGATATCTCCAGGTCATGAATGCTAACATAGCCAGTCTTGAAGTATCTCAAGCTGAAAGTAGAATGGTTATATGATGCCGGTCAAACATGGTCAGTTTGGTTCGCACAGATGGCTGGTCAGCTCCACATGCAATTCTAGCAATGATGTTGCAAGTACAGTCTGGTCTAGACTAGATGGGTCAGTCACCAGCTGCAATGACAAATACTGTATGATGAAAATCTCACTGGCCAATGCAGCTGAAAACATCAGAGAATACTTCCATATGTCCACTAACAGATGGGGAGGTGGACTCAACCAAGTGGGCTGCCTCTTAACAAAAGTCAAATAATCATGAATTTTCTTCTCAACACTATCATTGATAAAGCTTTCTGTAGGTTTCTAATCTTGATCCCAGGTCTTCATTAGATTCTAACAGCTAGCCATGAGAGTCAGATTCGTTCATTTAGCTGGTGGATGGGGAGGCACCTACACATCTCTAATTGTTAATTATTCTGAATTAGGGTAAATAAAAAGTATATCCTGGTCATATTTTTGACCTGGCCCTTTTCTCTTGCACCTTAAGATGTTTATTTTGGATGCTGGACCAGATGTTTGTGTGGATGAACACTTGGTACATGCTAAATATGACTCAAGGTTGTCTTCCATGATTCTGTAATGACAGCATTTCTTGCACTCAAACAGAAATCAAACAAGCACAAGTATAAATATCAAATGATAAATATACAATATTCAATTAAGAAAATCTGAGGATAACCTACAAATGTCACTGTGGTGAATCATGCAGCTACCAATCAAATCATATGGGCAATAATGAACTGGTAAAAAAAAAAATATCAAATAGTAAGTAACAAATATTAAACATATGAGGTTCAGTTAGGGGTAATTTGCATTTCCAAAATGTCCTAAGAACAAAGAACTAGTCTGCAAACAATGCAGTGGTGAATAATGGTGTTACCAGTCAAATCATTTGTAAAATAATGAACCAGCAACATAATGTAAACATATTAAATTCACTGCAAAAAACATGTAAACGTAGTGTACACTACATGTAAAATGATTAGACTTACTAAACCACCCAAAAAATGATAATGGATGTTTGTTAATTTGTGTAAACACCAGTAGCTGTTCATGGAGGCCTGATGACAGTCGGAAGCAAAGTTTCAACTGATTTTATCCAGGTTATGTGTTGCCATCTAGTAGGATAAAGAAAACTGTTCTTTAAGAGTTGCTTTTCTTTGTCTAAAGGAGGGCTGGATGCCAGAGGTAACAAGTCATTCCTAATGTTAATGTGATTGGCTAATCTATTTAAGAGAAATCAGTTGAATATAAATGGAAGATTTGGTTAAAGTAGAGATACTGATCCTTTTTTAATCAACATGCCATGCTAATAAGCAGACATATATCTTTGCTCTGAAATTCTGATACCTCTTAAAAGCTTAGGTTTATATTCAAATTTTCACTCACATTACTTTTTACAGTTAGTCAGCCTAACAAATAAAGATATATACATGGATGAAAACAACCACAAAGTCTACATTTTTTATTTCCAAGTGCCAAATAAAAAGAAAAAGTTTTTTTTAAGAATTCAATAGCCATATATCTAATTCCAATAATTTAGCCCCTGAACCTGTATCAGGGCTGTTCCAGGAAAACATATACCCCCCGGGGGGAAGGCACTTTCAAATTCAACCAACCCACAACAGAAGCAATTTAAAAAAATTATGATCCACCGTCAGATGTGTTTTAATCGAGAAACACTGCCCCCTACAGAAGTATATTTTTTAAACATAATTTCTGGCTATGGGTTAGTGGGCGGTAAAAGCGATTTTAATATTGGGTTGGGGACAGAAGTGATTTAATGACAGCTGGCTGGAGGTAATCTACTGAATTCTTATAGATCATATAATCTACTGCATATTTTTATTTGTATTCATTCAGTATAATCAGTCTTTTGTCCTTTTGTTTGTTTGTCTGTCAGCCAAGTATGTCTCTGATACTGTGAAATCACAAATTTTCATGGTGGCTTATTTTTTGTAGATGTCATTGACCAGTCCCTTAATACCTACTAATTTAACATCCATGAATACAGATTTTATAATAGATATTTCTATTCTAATACAGAAATCATGAATTTGTATCCTTACTAAACTGTATTTCCTAAAGTGATAACTATGTCTTGCTATTTTTCTTTGTTCTCAGGCATGCTGCTTTTGATTAGAATAATAGTTAAATCTTGTATTGCTTTAAATGTGTGGTCAGATTCTATGATTCATTGTTATTATTTTTTCCAATAAATGTTTTGGTAAACTTGTATGATTTGTCAGAAAAAAAAACCCAATGATGCCTGTAGAAGCGATGTTTCATCATTTGTCTGCTTTTACACTATATCATTTCTTGTAAAAACATCTTTTTCAGTTACCAATGTCTTATTTTTACGCCTTGTTGCAAGACTAATATAAAGTTATAAAAAAAATATAGCAAGTCAAACATTTTTATATCGTAAGTTAGATTTTAAAAAATGGATAAAAGTCAAGGAATCATTTTTCCCAGAGCACTCATAAAATCACTCATAAAATCAACGTCATTGCAGTTAACTGTACTGTCACCAACAACATCATCATCACTGATGGCCTAGCAGTAACATTCTGCACTTTCAATCCAGTTGTCACAGGTTCTATCTCCCACTTCTGGTCTTTCATATGAGACTTATACCTATGACCTGAGGGGCTTTCATGGCAGAGTGGTATAAGATGCTTGTCTTGTGATACAGATCTGAGGGGCTTCCATGGCAGTGGTACAAGATGCTTGTCATGTGATTACTTGCCTCCAATGTGCTAATGAGAATGTTGCCAGTTACTTGTGGAAGGTCAGTGGTTCTACATAAGTGGTGTTTGGTGTCTCAAAAGGACTTGGATTTTCCCCAGCAGTAAAACTGGCTGCCATATATAGATTCTCTTCATCTGAAAATGGTGTAAAGGCCATAATGATCTACTGAAACCCCGAGATCTCATGTCTAAATGACTTCAGCTGTTGGAGATAAACGTCAAATCAACAGAGGCTCCATGTGCCCAAGTGTACTAAGGTGCTTGCTTTTACATCACTTAAACATCTCACAGAGTGAGTTTGTGTCACAGATCAACCATTTTAGGTTGGTGGTCTTTTGGGGTTCTTCCTCCACCTAATATATTGTTAAAAAAAATCACCAAAAAACCCAAAATCAAACCACACTGAATCAACCAACTAATCAACTGTGGCAGCAGAGCAAAGGTACTAGTCAATCATTTTTGCCACAGCTGTATGAGTTTATAACTTTTGACTCATTGACAAGTAATTTTTGTAGACCTTAGAATATCGTCAATTATGCCTTTCTGACAGTTACCTAAAAATCATCATCAGTTGGTACAAATGGAATTTTCATGGTGAGCATATTAGATGGAAAATTCCTGAGCAATCCTGCGTCATACACTGCCGAAAACTTTACATTTTAGCTCATTTAAATTTTCTCTTAATTAACAATGTTCATTGTTCCAACTGTTATAACTTATTCAAGCTATATTCACCAATATCTGGAGATATGCATCTGTAATAAATATTTGTAACAAAGTATGAGAATGCATCAATGTTTTTCAATAAACCATTTGAACTGAGCAACAACCACAATCAACAAACCAAGAAATACAATTATTCACATCTCTCAGGCAGAAGTAGGGTATAATCATAGTCTGCCAAAAGATTTTTAAATTTATAAATTTGCCAAATATTTTTTCCAACCATACCGATTCAGTGGACATATCACCAGAATGGACAGAAACAGACCAGAAGGTTAAAATCAATTTGATACAGCTTTTAAGTAGCTAAATTCATATTGGTTTAGTTAACTGTACACCCTTTACTGTCTTCCTTTTGATGAAATTTCTAACTGAAGCTAAGAAAATAATGTTGCACATATAAAAAAGAGGCACACTTCTACTCATTACTGTTTTTATTATACTTCTCCATTCCAGCCTGTTCCCCCCCCCCACATACTGTTTGTCTTGTTTATGATATGTATCTAAATTTCTCACTTACTACTACTATACAAATGTTCTGTGAATATGCATATCAGTGTGAAACACAATGGGGAGACTAAATCCAAGACTGAAAACCTGTACATTTCTGGATGTATTCTGCTTGGATTCCATATTTCTGCACAAAACTCAAGAGTTCAGGACTCTCTGTACTAACTCAGTTCCAACTGTAAACTTGTGCAAACACCCCGATATTAAAATTCAGTAACTTACAATTTTGAGTGCTCATGATCAAATTTATATCAGTATAGACACATCTATGATGACAGCTTTTGTGAAAAGAAAACCGTAACAGCTGCACCATTTTCTGGATCTATACAAATTTGAAATGTGTGCTTTCAATACTGCACCAGAGAGTCAGCTGCTGATTTCAGTAATGAGTTGTCCAAACTCGGGTCTGTAAAGGGATGGAAATTATGTTAATGAAACAATGTCCCTCACTTTTATCAGTTACAAGTAGGACAAGCTCTCAAAAGATTGTTTTTACTAAAATCTTACTTTCATTATCAACCAATCAGGGACAGTCCCATATATGCTCTATTTTATCTTCACTGATTTATAGCATGGTTCTCGTTCTTTCACATCTGTAGTAATGTGAGTCCTTGAACAACTCTCAATGGTTGTAAGCCTTTTTCGACCATGCTGAATGGACACACTGTAAGATAATGTTCAAGTAACAGAAATACCATGGGATAACCAGAGACCAATAAAATCGAATAGTCACGTTATCTCCTCTTCAGGGATGCTGCCAGGATTTCAGGATGTACGCCAAGTTTTGTGTGTGATCTCCAATGAACAAGTGGTGGCGGTGGGAATATCCATTGTTAAATATCTCCCTAACACTTAAATATCTGTCACTCTTTCTTACTGTTCCACTCTGTTACAGCTCTACTGAAATCAAAATTCTCGAAGAGATTCATCTCTAGTTGTATAGCAATTATTACTGTGATGTCATTGGGCATGGTCACGTGGTTGTGGTGGGGTATTGGTTGGGATGGCATAAAGACGATAGGCGTACTCCATATTTGACAGCTAATTATTATGTTGTCAAAAGAAATAAAAAATTTCTAGCAATTCAGTTGGACTTGGATACTTGATTCATAGTCAATGAACAGGTTCTAAAACTGATGTGTTTATTTTGGAGCTATGTTCCTTCATCACATTCAAGATTTGGATAAACCAAAGGTGAAATTGGTACAGCTGCATCCTAAACTACTATTGTGGCTACTTCAAATGATATTTAATGTGAGACTTTAATGCAAGAACTCGTAGCTTCAGTGAATTTTGGGTTAAAAAAATTAATTTCTTCTGAAACAACTCAATTTGGTGCAGATTACATTGTTTTTTAATGATACAGTGAGAATTTTTGATGTGTAAAAATTATGAAAGAAACGAACAACATCAGATCAGAAAATTACTACCACTGGGAAAATACTGATAGGAATATACAGAATAATGATATAATTATTTAAGTAGAATAAGTGGTGACAATACGAGCGCTAGTTCTACAACTATGTGCAAAATAAATCTTGTACAACTGATCTGTTTTTTCTAACAACACTGTAATATGGCAATAATTTCTGTCCACTTTTTACTTTAGTCCCTTGCTAATTAATAGTTTTAGATTTTACAACACTAAGCACATTTTACCTTTTGACAATAACACATCATTACAAATATTTAGATTGCAAGAAAATAGAAGTTACAATTTTATTAAAAGCACTGGTACCAGTAAGACTAAAGGAGATGGTTAAAAAAAAGAATCAGGATGAACAGATTAGTAGTGTAGTAAAGAATCCATATATCAGAAAGACATCAAGTATTTTTTCATCAATTTCATCATCAGTTAATGATACTGCTTAAAACTGTATTGTACTAGATAATGACTTTTTTAGTTATCCATTTTGCAATACAATTACCAAATGATGGCTTGGAACTAAGTGCCAAAGGTCTGCAGAAAATACCACCATGATCAAAATATACATAGGAAGAACCGAACACAAACAGGACAAATTTTATCCATCTTGCTTTGAGTTTACACAGATCAGTCAGTCTTATGTTTAATGTCATTTAATTTTTGCACATAGAGAGCATGTACATCATTTGGTCATACATCTGCATGATATAAAAGTTTGTCTTTTTATTCTTTTGTTGCTCAGTGGTTCTGCCAACTTGAGGTCTACACACACTTAATTATGTTGTATGAGGATTCTCTGATGTTCCCTATGAACATTAATCTGTTAATTGTTTCTGAATTTAATATGATCCTCCTCCTCTGTGTATGAATATTATTCTGTGCTGTGAACTCCTTTCATTGCCTGCTGTCTGAAACGCATATGCATAACTAGCTTGAACAAGTTACTGTTCTTTATGGTTGTGCAATTTTCAACATCTCACCACTTTCAACCACTAAATTCTGTCATTGTAAATATCAGCACAGCTAACTGATCAACACATTTTCCCACTATGCAGGTGACTGAAGCAGGACTGGCAAGTCTTTGAATTTTACCACCCACCTAAATAAAAATAATTGGCGTCCAAATACATGTGATTATAAGCGTTTCCGAGACCTCTGTCAGTTTTCACTAACATGAACCCTGCCAAAGATTCACTTCCTTGAATCAGTGTTTTGCTGCCTCTTATGCCAGGTTTTTCTCTTCCATAATGCTGTATTAGGGTTTTAAGTCCAACATTCCCATAGTCTGCCTGTTTAGACATGGGTATCTTGAATAAATATAACCGGCATATTGTCCATCCAACACGTACATCGGACTCGCACTCAACATCAATTTTGGGCTTGAAATCACACACTGGTATTTCCAGTGACCTTTCCCAATGTTCAACAGACCAATATACATGAAATTCATTATCATCATAGCTATCACCAGCCAGTATTTGCCGACTGAAAACGTCGTCTGAAGACAAACCATGTTGTGATTCAACCAGTTTGGTTTCCTGTGTGGCCTTTATTGAAAACATGCATTTGTAAAACTTCCACGTTGAAAGTAAGGCTAAAATTCCATAAAATGCCTGTTCCAGGGCCAATGAACCAATCAAATTTAGTTTAACAGCCATTCATATCGAACCGAAGTATCCAGATATCTGGACGTCGCATCAAGCGCTGTGAGACAGCGCAGGAATTTCACAGCTGTATCCGGGTTAAAGGTCAAAAGGACCCATATCACAAATTTAGCACGGCGATAAGCAGCACTTCGATCAGGTAAGAATGTTTTACTCTCTGATTAGGTACAAATTAAGACATTATTTGCTGATAAAAGTCTCTGATGAGGCAAGCTTAAACTTCTGACAGTAAACAGTCCCATTGTGGTGAAAAAAACCCCAAAAAAACGAATCACAGGTAAATTTTCTCCGACAACAAACTGTCAGGAACAAGTCAAAGTGTTTTGATCATTGTAGGAAGGCAGAGGTATATAAGATGGCCCATCTACAACTCAGCCATGATAAAATACTGCTTCATTTTACAGACATATATGATATGTTGATATGTGTGCCTGTTATAAAGAAGGAGATAATATATATATTGACGTATCTTAATAACTATAGCCTTGCAATGTCAACACCAGCATGTGAGCTTTTGCTCTTGTTATGAATTTCTGGGAACATTCATTTTTCTTTTTATTTACAGAAAGCAGTCAAAGATGTGCAGTTATAGGATGCAGCATTAAAAACAAAAACATATAAAGGATTGGCATAATGAGTATTGTGAACTTCACAAGCGAAAAAGGATGTTTTGTGAATGTATATGCCCTATTAAACTGCATCCATTACCAACGGAGATGAAAGATCCTGAAAGGAGGAAAAAAATGGATTTTGAAGGAAACATTATCAATGTAATTGCTACATTATGTAATTTGCTTCCACCATTAGTCAGTTCTGAATGAATGCAGAAATATCACCACAATTACCTTAGGTTCTCTGATGTAACAGATATTAAAGTCCATCCTAAAGCTTCATTCCAGAAGTAACATGTTCTCTGTCACTATTACCAAAACTAATTAAGTAAAATAAAATTAGCTTTCTTCTTGTGTACCATGGTATAAGAAAAGTAATAGACTCGATAAGTATCTTCCTTTCTTGACTTCAAGCTTAGGATAAATTAAATTTTTGTTCAACTATTTACAAAAGACAATAAAAGTCAAGAGAAGCCATACTATTGAATATGCACAGAGAAAAGAGAAGGAATGGCATTTTTAGTAATTTTAATGGTATACATCCATGATAAATAAAAATATCTCTCACCAGTATAGCAACACTGAAATACATGTACTGTCATAAATGTTCAACTCATTCTTCATATGAGTAGCAATATAATGGTACCATGTAAGTTATCTTGTAAGAATATACATCTGCATTGTTGTTAATTTACATACTGAAATAAACTGTGTAAACTAATGCATTCTGTGTTTTATGTGTAGATATTTATATAACTATAAAACAATGAATTCACATACCAAAGTTCATAGTGACTGCTTTCAGTAATGAGAAAATCAGACTATAACAAAAAATTTCACAAAAACACACTTTACATTATACACATGTACAAAGGAGTTCATATGCAACATAAATTTATGTCTTTACAAAGCATCTTTTACCATTTGTCACGT
This sequence comes from Sinohyriopsis cumingii, assembly GCA_028554795.2. Taxonomy (NCBI): domain Eukaryota; kingdom Metazoa; phylum Mollusca; class Bivalvia; order Unionida; family Unionidae; genus Sinohyriopsis; species Sinohyriopsis cumingii. The sequence continues at coordinate 97,538,721 of CM068840.1, read as the reverse complement.
TCAACTTCTTTGCTTTTGTGAGTGATATGGAGGCACTTCCAATGGAACCATTTTTTACAATAATCACAACAAATACTGTTATCATCAGTCACAATATCCTTGGGTTCCTTGCAAACAATCACACAACCCGCATATTACATTACTATGCATTGTTTTAATGCATTTCTCTCCTTTCTATAGTGTCAAAAGACAAATTCTCACCGTTAAAAGACATCGTTCACTCCTGTTAAATGGCGTTATGAATGAGGATGTGAGGGCACTCACCAGATAATATGTACTTTTGAGAGAGTGACGTATGTAAGGTGAAGTAGTTCGCATTTAAAACATGCACAATGGAGAGAATGTTGGCATACCTCTATGCTACATTAATGTAATGTGGATGATATTTCTTTTGGATATTGTACTTTTGGAAATTTTACATGATTTAAGCACACTGCTAACTAAAATGACTGCTCCCTTGTGTTAAAAAATCAGCCTGAATTAGTCTAAAGTACACTATACATAGCAGCTATTAAAATAGGGAAAATGAATTTTGCCAGACTAGACAATACCAGCTTCTGAAAGTGCAATGAATGAATTACCAAATATATAAAATGTAAAAAAAAGTTATCGGCTCTTTTTTACACAATTTACCTCTGAAGTTCAGGAAGTGAAAATGACCAAGTAGAGCTAGCACTTTTTTGAAAGGTGCACATCTGAAGTAAGGCCAGGCTGTATACTCTATAACCCATAGTACACCCATCAATCATACACCAAAATAAAGGGAATTAAAGGTTCTTTGCATTATACCTAAGATATACAAAGTCTTTTTTAAATAGCCAGTATAACCAGTGAGGAAAGCCGGGGAAATTCTTTTTCTTTAAAATCCTAACCCTAAGAAAAATGCAAAACTGTATAGTGCCACCTTAAAGCAAATATAAAAATGTTTGCAATTATTTTTTTTATTTTCATATAATTATGTATAATGTTCTGAATAAAATGATACAATCATATTGATGCTAAGCATGAAAATAAGCTAATTATGCTCATTTTTCTCTTGCTTACATAATTTGCCATGAGGTATGTTTGTGTGAGTAGTGACTTTAATTATGGGGAAATTAGAAGTCTTAGAATATAGGAATAGAGTCAACTTAAATTTAAAACTGTTGCAATAAGTGACAGAAATATATGGTGAAAATGTTTCTTTTCATTTATTTGCAATGAAATAAAAAAAATAAATGAAGAGAAAGTGAATTCACTTCTTCCATATTAAATAGGCAAATATTTTACACTTTGACCTTTGACCTTTATGAACCTGACGAGTTACCTCCCTTTTCAAACTGTAAAATTCATTGTTGATATCTCAGAAATAATTCTGGCTAGTTTCATGTTCCTGTCACTCAGCATAACATTGGTTGCTATGTTTACAAAATGTAATGTACATTCTTAAAATAGCTCACTTTTTATCATGGAGGGGGAGGCTGGACTTGTTAGAGACTGACACTCATATACTGTTCTGTGGGGGGAAAGGCAGGAGAATTATTCAAAAGGATTGTTTTGATGCTTGCGACTTAAATGTTTCAGCCATATAAACATAATTAAATCATACAAAAATAATACCTATATCTTCTTTATGGGGGCGCTCACCAGATAATATGTACTTTTGAGAGAGTGACGTATGTAAGGTGAGGTAGTTCACATTTAAAACATGCACAATGGAGAGAATGTTGGCATACCTCTATGCTACATTAATGTAATGTGGATGATATTTCTTTTGGATATTGTACTTTTGGAAATTTTACATGATTTAAGCACACTGCTAACTAAAATGACGGCTCCCTTGTGTTAAAAAATCAGCCTGAATTAGTCTAAAGTACACTATACATAGCAGCTATTAAAATAGGGAAAATGAATTTTGCCAGACTAGACAATACCAGCTTCTGAAAGTGCAATGAATGAATTACCAAATATATAAAATGTAAAAACAGTTATCGGCTCTTTTTTTATACAATTTACCTCTGAAGTTCAGGAAGTGAAAATGATCAAGTAGAGCTAGCACATTTTTGAATGGTGCACATCTGAAGTAAGGCCAGGCTGTATACTCTATAACCCATAGTACACCCATCAATCATACACCAAAATAAAGGGAATTAAAGGTTCTTTGCATTATACCTAAGATAAACAAGGTCTTTTTTAAATAGCCAGTATAACCAGTGAGGAAAGCCAGGGAAATTCTTTTTCTTTAAAATCCTAACCCTATGGAAAATGCAAAACTGTATAGCGCCACCTGTACCGCTTGGGTCCCTTTGACCTTTGACTCGCGACGTCACAACAAATATGGCGGCACACAGTATATTATCGTGAACTCACTTATTACGTCGCGAAATGCACTTTTAAAGTTAAAGTTAAAAGTTTAATAAAAATTGCATACTGCACAAAGCACATTTTTTATACCTGCGATGTTGACGTAATTTGCCGAACGCGTATCATTGCTTTAAAAGTACGCAAATTCGTACAAATTATGTGCACTCGCGTGTACTGGCATCATTTTCTGACCCAATGTTTTATTCACGTTTAGACCGCTAGGGGGGGATTAGATGCGATTTTAAATATATATTCGGTTTTTTTTTTTTTTTCTGACAACCCCACCAGCAATTTCTCATTTTGTTAACACAACCCACAACAGAAGTGATTTTCCTAACCAACCTTCCACTGTCAGAATCAAAATAGTTCGAAACACAACCTCCTACAGAAGTTTTTTTTAAGTGCCGTCCCCGGGGGGGATATATGTTTTACTGGAACAGCCCTCAGCACATTGTGGTTTGGGGTCTGATTTCATATACTCATAAATCAATACAGTTTATTTTGAACAGATTTTAATGCAACACATGAGTAAACATATAGACTGTTTTAAACACTGAATGATTTTTCTAGTTGCTGCTAAGTTACTGTCACTTTAAGGGACCTTTCTGCAATCTATACAGCATATTTCCCTATCAAATCAGGTGTATGTCCACATGTAAATTTTGTATAATGACACAACCCTACCCCATGTTACTAGTAAGAATTACCAGGCTCCAGCACTGGATAATGCTATTTAATTAACATCAGATATGACTCAACTTATTCACTAACTGAAGCATCTCTGAACGTGTCATGATGAATATTTTTGTCATATGGCTATTATGATTTTTCAGTAATGCATCAGGTTACAAACTGGACAGATTAATTTAGTGTTCTAAGCTATTTGGGCTAAAACATCAAATTAATTCATTCAAAAATGTTAACTTTCATTTATGCCACAGAATTCAAAGGTTGTTAACTAGAGATGATAATGCTGTTTCTTTCAGTTTACTTACGGGATCTGCATATTCTGGGCCTAGGACATGATCATTAAAGTGAACCTGGTTACCGGTGGTAAATAAATGCATGCAACCTGCAAAGAAAAGAAAACTTAAGAGATACTGTATCGGAGGAAATATTTGTACAGTATCATCTTTTTAGTCAAATTATTATTTTACCTCATGTAAATTTAAGAAGCTAAATAATTTTCCAATTCCTGCCAATATGTTCCAAAAACAGATAAAACTAAATACACTGAATTTTCCAAAATGATCATACATTTGTGAAGCTTAACAATGCAGAATATTCCTGCAGAACAGTGTTTACACTGGCATTGGGAAGAAAGGAGGCATTTCAAAACAAAGAAGACTGACTGGAAATTTTAAATGACTTCGTGAGATGCATGTATAATCAGATACTTGCTTACTTACACTAATATTAATTAATTCAAGCAATTACTTCTAATCCTGAAATAGATATTGGAGATAAAAGTAGGAACAGATCTTTTCATATATATATATATATATATATATGCCTTTCTGCAAGATTCCCAGCAAGATTAAAGTTTAAATCTATATACATAAAAGGTTGACAGACAAGAAACATGAGGCCAAAGTAAATCTGATCAATTACCTGCCTATCACATGCCCTTGAATTTGTATCTTTTTCCGTATCTGACTGTGCATCAGTATCATTTCTAAAATATTTAAAGTTAATCAAATTCTGTTCAGCAAATATTTATAAAGTTAAGTATTCTACCTTTAATAATGAAAGCCATATGGTTCCTTTCACATAAATATCAAACAAGGCACTTTCAGTCAAATTTGGTCAAATTCTGTTAGGCAGTTATTTAGAAAAAGCTACTTAAAACTTTTCTATTTTTAGTAACAGCAGCCATACTTGATGGCAGAGGGCAGCATTTGTATAAATGTGAAAGGTCTTCATGCAAGCATGCTTTCTGTAAAGCTTTGGTCCAATTCTATTCAGTGGTGTTGATGATGGTGTATCTTACGTTTTAGTAACAATCACCATATTTGATGGTTATTTAGCATCCTTTATGCGCACTTAAATGGTCTTCATGCCAAGCTATTTTCTATTGAGTTGTGTCAAATTTTCTTCAGTTGTTTGGAGATGAAGCTGTTTAAAGTTTTGTTTTCCTTCTGCTTTAAGTACTATTGGCTATCTGACAGGGATCATGAATAATTTATATTCACTAGAAAGGAGCTTATGCAAGGATGGGTTCCACTAAGTGTGGTCAAATTCTTTCCTTTAGCTGTGGATAAAATATTGTTTTAAGGTTTTCCTGTTCTTGGTAATGGAGACCATATTTCATGAAGGACTAGCATCATTTTTCCACAGGCCTTCATACCAATATGCCTTCCATAACATTTTTGATTAAATTCTGTTCAGTGATTTTCAAAAAGTTGTTTAATAGTTTTTTATTTTTACGCATGGTGACCAAATCTGACAACAGATTAGCATCACTTGTATAAACTTGACAAGACCATCAAAGGTTATACAAATGATGCCAGTCTACCACTGTTACCAAAAAGCTAATTACTTTTATATAGTAAACTATGGGTTTCTGAGAATACCTACCCAATCACGTTATTGTTAGGATCATAATCTCTGCTACCTACCAAAACCATCCCTCCAGAAAGGAAGAAAAATGTTATCATTTCTGTCTATAATAAACTCGTACCCATTATCTCAACTGACCACCATGTTTAAGCTGAGCAATACATCATCTTAGGATGTTCAAACTACCAAGGAGGTTGGCAGGTTTTAAAAGTAATGTGATTGGGTAAGTATAATTGAAGAGACATAATTTAATATAAAAAAAGTCTTTTGAATACATTCTTCTATCACATTAACATAAGAAGAGGTATTAGGCAGTCTGGGAATGAAGCAACAAAGGTGGTCAGTTTGTAGTTCCACCTTGCTGGAAAGAAGTATATCAATGAATCAGCCAGGATGCTGAATTTGCCCAGGATATATCAGACCCTCACTGAGATACAGTATCAAGCACACTAGTGGAGGAACTCTCATTCCATGAAACAGGTATGTATAGTGATCTGATGTTGCCATGTGTAGATAGTTCACCACTATATTATTTTCAGATACTATTAAGATGACCCTCCCATGAAGCAGGTCTTTCCAAGCATAGTAAGCACTGAAATGCTGAAATAAAAGGTCTTCTCCTATGGAGCCCATTTGCTGCGGACTCTCATGAAGCAAGGCAGTAAGTGAGCCCACTCAACCTAATGATCTATTATCTTTGCAGATCATGACCACTGGTTGGTGAACGTCCAAATGGACTTCCACCATTAACCCCTCCTGTCCTGCCACTGGCATGGTAAGTGTGGATCTCAGTCGGGATCACTGTCTGATGATTTAAGTGGCCACAGGGTCAGAAGGGCCATCTGCAATGGCAATCAAACAGCAAATCTGCTGCACCAGTGAGAAAACTATGGAGTTGGTGAAACATTCACTGAGACTGAAGTTCAACAAAACTAAGATGAATCAGGAATTGCATACTAACAAGGACAAATGTTGAGAAGTTCCAAATGTTCACCTTGTCCCAATTTACAAGATACTGAACACAGGAAAGGATTTACAATATTGTTCTGTAGACAATCATCCATGTACACAACCATTGCTGAATTGGACCATGATACAGGTCCTGTGAATTGGACCATGATACAGGTCCTGTGAAAGACCATGGGCTGAGATTTAATCTGATTGAAAGAGCATGAAAAACTGATATGTTGTCCCACTTTAACATAAGTAAGCATACCAACATGATGCCAGGTGTATGGCAATGTGGAAGTACACATCTGTAAAGTCTAGGCTGATTGCATATTCATATAATTTCACTTGGAGCAACAATGAACTGATTCAGCCTGCTCAGATCTATGACAGGTCGGAATATATTACTGGCCTTCAGGTATCAAGAAGAGCCTAGAGTGAAAGTCTGTTGAGTTGTTCTTGCAAACTATTGCCACTAACCACTTTGACAGAACTAGCTTGATCTCCTATATTAAACTGTCGGCCTTCTTGTGTTCATTCAGGACAGCCATCATAGAGGGGTGAAGAAAGAAGTGTGGGGGTGGAAAAATTAGTTCTGCAGACTTTCTGAAATGATCTGGAACACCCATTCATTGTCAGATAAAAGGTCAATCCAAGTTGGCTAAAACAGAAGGAGTCTGGGGCTCACTAATTAACATGCAACAACTGCAAACTACAGCAAACAGACACTGGCAAGCTACTCATGTCACATTATTTGATCCACACAATTTTATTCCATTGTTTTTAATAATTATTTTGGAAAATATGTATGTAAACAAAATTCGGAATTTCAAAAGTGATAAGTCTTTTATACCTTGTATGAACCAATTCAAAGAGATATTCAACATATTCAAGGATTTTCACTTGTTTGAAACTCAAGGAGGTCACTGTTCAAATTCAAAGATTTTCACAGCTGCATAAACTATGTGTAACACAAAATGCATAATAAAATATTGTTTACAACATCAAACAAAAGCACAAGTAGGAGAACATACAGTAGATGGGTAGCCACTTAGTGAAAGTGTGTGTGTGATTTGGATTTTTAACGTAGCTTTAACAATTTTTCAGTCATATCGCTACGATGTCTGCAGTGTGACAGTTAACAGTGATGTCAAGCACGGGGGCATCATGCCGCAGTCATCTAGCATGAGTCCCACCCAGTCACATTATCCTGACACCAGGCCGACCAGTCTTAACACTAACCTCTTAATGTTGAGCGCCAAGCGAGGCAGCTGTTAATACCATTTTTGTAAGTCTTTGGTATGACTTGGCCGGGGATTGAACCCATGAACTCCCGCATCCGAGGCAGATGCTCTAACCACTAGGCCACCGGAGCAGTCCACTTAGTGAAGGAAAAGGGAGGCTATTATAATAGTTCACAGAAGAGTTAATTCCCATAGATATTATCTTTAGTATCTAGAAGGAATACAGATTAAACAGATGAATTTCTTAACTTTTTCCAGAAAGACGGTATTCAGGGTAGTAGCAGAGTTTATTTCCAAATACTGATGTGATCAAGTAATGAATCAGTTGTTGTTGTTCTTGTAGGGTTTAATGTCATTTTTCAGCACAAGATAAACTATACATGGCAGCCAGTATAAATGGTGGAGGAAGAACCCAGAAAAACCCAGGAAAGAACCACCAATGCACAAGAAGCTACTGGCAAGCTTTCTCACATACCCACATTGGCCGAACTTTTGACTCAAACCCACGCAGACAGAGGTGAAATGGCATAGATCCATAATGGTGAGCACTTTAGACCACTGAGCCACTCTGGGCCCCGGTAATGAATCAGACAGAAATAGCTACTTAATTATATAGCAAAATATGTTATTTTTGAGGAATAAAGTAACTACTGCATGTTTGACAAGTAATTACATCAAATTACAAAGACTATAAACTGTATTTTGATTGATAATGAAAATGCTTAATAGCTAATGAGGTACGGGCAAGTTAATTAAAATCCCCTTTGCCTGCCGAGTGGCCGAGTGGTTTAAACCGCTCTCCATTATGGATCAGTGCCATCTCACCTCTGTCTGCGTGGGTTCATGTCTAGGATTCGGCCAATGTGGGTATGTGAGAAAGCTTGTCAGTAGCTTCTCGTGGGTTGGTGGTTCTTCCTGGGGTTTTCCCAGGTTCTTCCTCTACCACTGATACTGGCCACCATGTATAGCCTATCGTGTGCTGAAAAATGGCGTTAAACCCCACAACAACAACTTTTCGTGATCAAGCTTCACTAGGGCAAGACAACACGTTTTATTTCTCTACTCTGAAAATTTCTTCTCTTCTATACAACTAGAGAATGTCACAGAACTGCATGTTTGTTGCCAACACACGTGATGCAAGGTGCCATCATTTGTTTTGGTGCAACCCCCCCAAAAAGGATACGTATAACAACACACCAGTATAATAATGCCATGTGAAATCTAGCACTGATACATGGATAGGACCACAATCATAAGCCTAATCCAACAATGCTGTGCACACCTTTTTCAAAAACAACCATACAAAATCTAAAATTTTGAGTTTAAATAGCTGCATCATATGACACAAACAATAAGAGGTATTAGAAGGAGAAAGTAATTATAAATGTCATACCAAAGGAAAGTACATCCAAGATGAACCAATGCATCTCAGTTATCAAAAAATTCAAAATGAAAGGTCCGGGTCAGAATAATGTCCTGAACATACCATGACTGTCACCAAATGCCATGGCCTGGTAGTTGTTGGAGACATCAAAGCTCATGATAAGTCCAGCATTCATGTTGACCTGGTACACAAACATAGGCGTATTGGCTGTTGCCTCAATCAACTGGAACTGACCTACCTGAAATGCATAAAATAGATGTTTTGATGCAAAATATTTATGAATAAATTGATTAAAATCTTTACTTCATTTGGACAACCTTTGAAGACTTGCCTCTGTAACAATGAAATAGCACTTTTGGACAAATTTCTTCCAATCTACTGATATTTGCAAAAAGCCTTCATAGGGCACCATTTCATACAGATATCAGCAAAAGGCAAATCAAGAGATTTGCAAAATTTTATCATAATGTTTACTCCAAATTGGAAAATTTTTATTAAACCCAATTTTTTGTATGCAAATGGACAAAAATAACTATTGAAAAAAAAAAATTCTGTATTAAAATATGCACATCAGTCCTTTCACAGTAACTTGTTGCCTTTCATACCATCCTTGTATCTGTCCTTTCAAAGTAACATGTTGCCGTTCATACCATCCTTGTATGTCCTCTCACGGTAACTTGTGGCCTTTCATACCATCCTTATATAAGTCCTCTCATAGTAACTTGTGGCCTTTCATACTATCCTTATATCAGTCCTATCACAGTAATGTATTGCCTTTCATACCATCCTTATATCAGTCCTTTTACAGTAACATATTGCCTTTCATACCATCCTTATATCAGTCCTTTCACAGTAACGTATTGCCTTTCATACCATCCTTATATCAGTCCTTTTACAGTAATGTATTGCCTTTCATACCATCCTTATATCAGTCCTTTTACAGTAACATATTGCCTTTCATACCATCCTTATATCAGTCCTTTTACAGTAACATATTGCCTTTCATACTATCCTTATATCAGTCCTTTTACAGTAACATATTGCCTTTCATACCATCCTTATATCAGTCCTTTTACAGTAACATATTGTCTTTCATACCATCCTTATATCAGTCCTTTCACAGTAATGTATTGCCTTTCATACCATCTTTATATCAGTCCTTTCACAGTAACATATTGCCTTTCATACTGCCCCTGCATGTAGAACAAGCATTTTTAGCCTTTCTTAGAGGATCAGTGCCTGGATTTTATCTGTTGCATTCCTCATCATTGCTGACCTTAACATTCTGGAGATGATGTATCCTCAATGGATCTAGGTTTGCTCTGGAATCAGCCTGAATTTTCCTCAGAATAGAAAATGCCCTTTCAATGTCTGCATTGGAAGGTGGCAATATTAATGCAACTTAGCCAACTCCACCAAGAAGTTTAAACTCTTTCCTCCCTGTGTGTACATTCAGGCTCAGTTGACTGCAAGAACATTCAAAGACTGGTGCTCTCTGGAGTCCACCAAAAAGTTGTTTTTTTTTAAAATTCTGGCCTGTGGATAGATTCAGGTTGCTGATTGCCTGCCATAACTGCTCAAGTTTGGAGCTCTCTGGATTGAGTTTGGGAAGTTCTTCAAACTGATTTTACAGGAATGGCAGAATGAAATTCATTTAATTTCAAATGATCAGTTCTTTAGATTTCAGCATTTTAGCATGTGGAGATAGTGCATGATATAGATCTTAACAAACTTGCCAAACTGACCTATTTTATGCCACTTGAGTTCTTTAGTAATGACTAATCCAAACAAACCAATAACATCATTAATCCTTTCTGAACTACTTCAGATCATATATATTCATCTGACCAAACATGAAGCCAAACTGACCATGCTGAAATAATCCAAGTGATGTTAATTGTTTTATACTGCTTCTGATCAGCTCTTTACTTTTATAAGCTCAGTGATGTAATAAATGCAAGCTATGACCCTTGATTCGAGCCCATGTTCAATTAGGTCTAGTTTACAACCTCAATCACCATTACTCTGATGGTCAGATCTGCATCATTTTCATTCAGACCCAATTAAATATCCTGAAAAGGGTTTTAATGAAAACATCTTGCAAAAGGATTAGGGACGATATGATTTCTGAGATGTGCAAGGTTGGAGGTCAAGTCAATACCATTTAATCAGTGAGTGAGATTTAACATTTTTAATGTAGATTGTACTATTTTTCAGTCATATCACTATGATGTCTGCAGTGTGGCAATTTACAGTGATGTCAAGCACTGGGGCATCAAGCTACAGACATGTACCATCATGTCCCACCCAGTCACATTATTCTGACACCATGCTGACCAGTCCTAACACTAGCCTCTTAATGCTGAGCGCCAAGCAAGGCAGCTGTTAGTACCATTTTTGTAATAAGTCTTTCATATGACTTGGCCAGGGTTGGAACCTGTGGCCTCCTGCATCCGAGGCACATACTTTTTTAATCAGATTAAGCCTCATACTTGATGTGAAAAGCCCATGTTTATAAACCATCTGCTCAGGAAAAGTAACTAAGATTTTCAGGAGGGCCACCAAGGCAGCCATTTTGGGAATAAATCAGCATCATTTTAATACAGGAACAGCTATATACTGCAAGAAAGAAATGGTTTTTATGTTGCTATTATAAGCTGTTTAAAACTGTTGAGATTCATCAAATTGTGGGACATCCCAGTTGCATCATTATCATATAAGACCAACTGCATTTAATGTGAAGTGTTTTAGTTAATTTTTTAGTTAATCACTATGTGCATATGACCAAGCCATTAAGAGGAGACATGGTAAGAAGATTTTCAAGATGACCACCACTGATCAACACCATTTCTATGAACATAAGATTTATAGTGAAAATATAAGATGGTTACCATGGTGGATATAATTAAAGTCTAAATAAAACCATTTTCATTTAGGACCAACTATTTATCTTGAAATGTCTTTAGTGAAAACCCTATGTCACTACGATTATTAATTCTGGACAAGTAGCAATAAGATTTTCAACATGGCCACCATAGCTATAAAATTGGATATCTGACTGGCATTATTTTCAATTAGAACCAACTTCACATGAAACGAAGTTTTACAGGATGTCTGAGGAGCAACATTTTCATCTAAGACCAACTAGATATCAAAGGAAGTCTTACAGGATATCTGAGGAGCAACATTTTCATTTCCTGCTTTCAACTAAAAACAAAGCTACAAATCTGATTTTCTGGGGGCTTTTTTATTTCAAAGCATGTGAAGCGATCAAAAGACTTACCTGAGAGACCACGGCCAGTTTGCTGGAATAAGTTGGAACAAATCTGAGGAAAGTAGGATCAATGATGACTTGTATTGGAGTCATGGCTCGCATCACTCGTAAGTCATATACCATCAGATATCTATCCGCTGTCAGGGTACCATGTCTATAAAGACAAGAACATATGATGCATCATAATTGGAAAAAAGGGGCCATATACCATCAAAAACCTAAGACGTATTGTGAAATAAATAAACCCGTCACTACTGTACAAGTTGTATGACCAAAACTAATCCAGTTTTATCGAGAAAACTGCATACTGTAGGATCAGAAATTTTCATGGGTGACCAATTTTCATGGTTCTCTTTATTGCCCTGAGCCCGGAATTTAAAGACCCAATGAAAAAAATTAGCCACTGTGTTTCACTCCCAGAGATTAACAAGGCTACTGGTATCTGCTAAATCAGTCATCTGTTAATAAAATTAGCTTTTAAATATTGTTTATCTTATTTTAGCCCTTTGAAAAAAGAATTATAAAGCATTTGATACTGTTCCAATGCACATAAGTATTTTTTGTATGTGTAAATATTTTATATGCCTGGCTTAAGTAATGATCCCATGTGAAAAGATGCAGATTTTGAGAGAATGGGAAAAAATTCATCCAACAAATCCAGCAGAAGTTGCACTGCCACATCATTGAGAAGCTACCAAATGACCCATGATGGTAGCCTGTTGCATTGCTGCTCTACATCCCACCAGGTTTAAGTAAGCCTTTAAGGACGCAAGATCTCAGAGATAGAAACAAGAGAAAAGTCTATTCCATCCAATAGCTTGTGTAATATCAGCTAGGAAACAGTTATACTCAAATGCAATGTTTGTTGTGGCTGCCCTAACCTCAGGAGTCAAAATGCATAACAACTTCATCTGAATTGGGGTTAATTTGCTGTGTGCAGAATGAAATATCCATCTTATCCAGCATAACAGAGCCTGAACTGAGATATCAACCTTTTCCTCTTTCAAAGGTAAAAATCAACACACCGGCTTGATTCTTTTTAAGTACCACTTCAAAGCCCTCACTTGATCCTGGGCTGAAGTAGATGACCATGGGTTGAACTGTCCAGTTCGGACAGATGTTTCACAACAAAAGACTGCCTGCCCGTGAGTGAAGTATGTTGTCGGAAATGAAAACAAGGGCATTATGAATGATACTGACCCATCTTGACAGAACTATAAATAGTTTCAGATCAACTGACTAAACTGATCCTGCCTGCTGTAGCTAGGATGTGTGTTTGTGTGTGTGTTCAGTCATATCGGTAAGATATGCAGTGTGGCAGTTTATAGTGATGTCCAGAACTGGGCAAAATGCCGCAGACATGTAGCATCATGTCCCATCCATCACTAACCTATTAATGCTGGATACCAAATGAGGCACTTGCTTGTACCATTTTTATAAATCTTTGGTATGACTTGGCCAGGGTTTGAACCCACAACCTCCCGCATCCAAGGTGGACCTTCTAACCACTTTGGCCACCAGAGTGGTCAGTGAGGACAAGTAGGATGTAGATCTTACATGACCAATGAACCAATGATAAACTTCAGAATGCTTCAAATGGGACCTAATTTAACCATGTTAGAAACTATGTTAGATTCCATTTGGGCACTGAGCCAATGCCTTTGCTTGCGACATGTTAAAATTCACCAGAAGATCGGATAGGTCCTAATTTTGTTCTGTATCCTCTCTTCTGTGATGATGCAGCATGTCTGAGATTGTGGAACAGTAACCTTTTATCATGACGGGAGCTAACTTCTTTATTTCGAAGAACTATAGCAGAAAGTTATTGATGCCTTATGTGGAGGAATGTGTCATGTGTCATGTGTCTTCACTGGCACCGTTAAGAAAATTCTTAACTTCATGCATATGCTTTCGGACTAGTAGACCTTCTAGCCCAAGCAATTCTCTCCACCACCTGGTATGTACTTCTTCCTGAGGACTTGTTTAATATGATCCAGATGTGCAGGTTCAACAGACCTGGGAGTAGATCCTGTTACTGAGGTGAGGTTGCTTGACCAGAAGAGGAAATGTCCCTGTTTGCCTTGGAATTTCCTCTGTCAGATTTAACAAGTTGTTTATCCATGATTGTTCCTACTTGAAGGTAGCAATCAGGATGACAGCACTCCAATTCTACTGTCATTTGGAAAATCTTTGGAGTCAGTGGCATTGGTGGATAATATATGGAAAAAAGCACCGATTACCCAGGCCTTCAGATCTGAGACTGGAGAGACAAAAGATGGGAGTTTAATTCCCCCATGTCACAGATAGATCAACCAATGATCAATCCAGTGAGTACAGACATGACTGAAAACCAGAGGATGAAGTGATTATTTTTTAATTTTGTTCTTTCTTTTGGGACAGTGAGTCCAAAATATATTTAGTCTGTCGTGAATATGATGAACTTCCAAAAGATTTGTCATTGATGACACCTCCTGAGAAAATATAAAACCAGAAGGCAGTATTCTGGAGTCCTGGAGTTTTCCCCTGCCTAAGATGTAACACACATTTCCCACCAGCATGGTAACCATGAGTAACATATCTGAAGAATAAACTGGCCAAAGCTTTTAATTTCGGGGGCCCCGAGTGGTCTAAAGTGCTCTCTGTTACGGATCACTGCCATCTCACCTCTGTCTGCATATGTTCAAGTCTCAGATTCAGCCAATGTGGGTATGTGGGAAAGCTTGCCAGTAGCTTCTCGAGGGTCGGTGGTTCTTTCCAGGGATTTCCTGGGTTCTTCCTCCACCATTAATACTGGCCGCCATGTATAGTCTATCGTGTGCTGAAAAATGGCATTAAACCCTACAACAACAACTTTTAATTTCTGTCTTGAAATCAGTCCTGAGAATTTACTTACCTCAAACTCTGAAATCAAATATCTTCATAATTATTTAAGATAACTTCATGAAAAACATTTGGACCTGGCAATGTTGCTCCTAAAAAATACTTCTGCTTAGTTGGAAGTATGACTCCTAAAGAGTGCAATTTTTTAGCAAAATAATCTCAGCTGTTTGCTTGAATTCTAGGCTAGATGATGTGACAATGTGCTGGATGATCTGGGTTCATGCTGTTATTTTACTCAAGTACCATAAATACTCACTTGTAAGACAAGTCCAAATGCACAGACCCAGATAAGCAGGTGCATAATGCACCTGCAGATCTGGGTCTGTGCAATTTATTAGGAGTAATCAATCAGTAGAACAACCAACAGAGACCCTGATCTGCATGTGCATTATGCTACAGCAGATCACAATCTATGATGTCTGCAGTTTGACTCAACTAATAAACAAGTATATATGGTAGTTAGTTATGTTTTAAAGTGAACAACATGGATTGTGTTGTATTGTAAGACAAAACATCCAAATCTAAGCTGTTCATAGTATTCTTTCTTTTTTTATTATTATTATACACTGAAAAATAAAATGACCAATTATAGATAATTATACACTGGAAAATACAATGACAATTAAAGCTAATTATACACTGGAAAATACAATGACCAATTATAACTAATACTAACCTGCTGGAATAGCCACAGGTGATGAGCATGTTGCCATGGACATCAAAGTCTGACAGTGTGCCTGAGTGTGCATCCAGAAAATGCTCTGCCTTCATCGTATTGCGGTCATATAGAGTCACCTACCCAAGTACACAAAATGCTAATTACATACTGGCAGTATTCAAGGTATCTGAGGGCTTTATAATATGGCATCAAGATACAGCAAATCTGGGAATTTGAGGGCTTTACAACAGTAATAATACTAGATCAAGATACAGCTTGTACCCTAGGGTAATAATGATATCTAATGTTCTGTTGCTTGTTTTCATTATACAATTGTCAGCAATTTAAAGTAAATTTTTTTTTGTACTGAATAATTTAGATCAGATGAAATTTTCGTCTCTCACACCATGACAATGTTATTAATCATTTCAGCAACCATTTCTACAAGCATCTGCAGGTCTATGACGATTCATCTTGTTTGTCTTGTTCTTATGGATCTTGAAAATGCGTTTTCAACAAGAGAGTAATTACCAATTACAAATGTTATCTCTACAAAACTTTTTCCCATTTCTAATACCAGCTATTTTTTGACACATGGATGTAAAAATAATAATACAAAATAACATTACTAGTACTATATATATATATATATATATATATATATATATATATATATATATATATATATATATATATATATATATATTCTGCTGTGACCTACCTGGCTAGAACTATACCAGTGTAACGAATCACTACATAATTTAAATTATCATGCAGAAAATAAATTCAGACTAAAGTGATCCTGATAAAAAAATATTGGCCTTGAATTGGTAAAATGGGTGTTCCTGAAATTTAACTTCATAAACTTCCAAGAAGACCTGTGAGTGGGAATATGAAGGTACACATCCTGAAGGAAAGATCTCCCTCCTGTATGGCTTTGATGATCGATCACGGGAGTTTCCATTCTAAACCTGGCTACTGCCATTTTAATGAGAAGAGTGTTTATTTTCTGATGCAGAACCTCTGAATTGAATGGTATTGGGAAATACATGACAACAGAGGAATGTAATCAGTTGAAGCATGAAACTAATAACTATGATGATGCAGACCAGCTGTTTCATCAAGTGAAGGTTTTCCATCCATGCATACAAATGGTTTCAATATTCCTTGCCTTACAATAAGTCTGTTAATATATCCAGAACTTTGGGGTAGAAAACTGGCATGTGTGTATATTGGAGAAGACCTGACTGAAAAGTTATAATTGCCAAAAGAAAGGCCTGCTGACATTTGTGTTTCGAAGTTGCCTTTCAAAACAGTGCAAGATGTCAGTAACTCAACCAAATTATGGCATCTTTAAATGAAACTGGATTTTCTTGGATGCAGATATTCTGTAAGAGACCACTGACAAAGCAGTAGGAGGTGGGCAGAACTCTTGAGGCAGAAGCCAGGAGACTTCTTCAATGGATGCACAAACGGCAGTCTTGCTGGGACATTATCAGATCAAGTAGAGAAGATGCGACTTGCAAGCATACATCTTCAAAGACAAAGGGGTGGAGATACAATGAAGCCTCTTATATGGTAGTGGTGAATGGGCAGGGAAGTAGATAGTTGGGGATGATAAACCACGCTGAAGAATAGTTGTCTCTAGACACTGATTTTAAATGTCTTTTAAAGTCTGAGACTGATACCATGCATATGGGAATGGAAGTTACTTTGACCACTACTGGCCTACAATTAAACCAGGTCTGAGAAATTTATCATCCAAGCCTGCATTGCTTTTGTAAGTCTGCAACAAAGCTGGGACAGAAAATGGCATAACAGGGTTTCATACACTGTCTGCATCACAGATCTAAGATAGGGAATGTGTATAGACAGCCAGAACCAGTGAAACTGAGCATAATTTAAGATGATGAGGAATAAGGTAAGTGAATGAGAAATAAGGTAAGCTCTCATCAGGCCCCAAGGCCTGCTACATTTTCTCAAGGGGTATAACAGCATAATCAATACTGGGACATGCATGCTGTTTCCAAGACTGATCAACACAGGCCAGCATACTGCGTCTGTACCAGCCTGATCTGGCTATTATGGCATTATGGTGTCAGCAGAGCTAGAGTCATGTGAGAAGTCTGAGGTGGCAAAGACTGCTGGGACCTTGTTTCAAATTGGCAATCTTTCTGCTGCAAGTTACTAAGAAATAATAAAGTCAGTGACTGTAGCAGCATCAGTGGCAATGATAATGACATATGTATCATTTCTGGCTTTCTCTCTTCAGACCAGTGTTGTATGCTCCAATCAACACCCTAATACAGGTGGGATAATTATCCTCTGGTGGCTTAATTTTGAGTTGACATTTGACATGAATGTTAGGAAAGAGTTGAATAATATGTATATACCATGAGCTGCTCGCAACAGGTGTCATATTGTATTTTTTAACAAGCTTAAGAAATTTCTTATCAAATGAACACAAGATTAAAATTCTACATATCAAATAACATTAATGATATGGCATCACTCCATGACATTGCTATGTGACATTGCTATGTACCATGCCATACTAATGCATGATTTTTATGATACGGTGTCATAAAATTAAACTGAGCATTATATGACAAATTGTCATACTCTATTCTATTGTCTATGTTAATGTACCCAACTGACAACCTGTCATAGCAAAGATAACCATACAATTTTAGCTTTGAAAGCTTTGCTACTGTACAGGAGACCAATTAACAATCATGAAAATTTTTATAAAAGTCTGATGGTGAATTTAAGAGTGAATTTGCACACATTATGGGGGAAAAAACTACCAAGGTGTTAGACCCATCATTTCTTTGGTGTTTTGGCATTTTATAAAATAGCAAGACTCTGAATGTATCCTGCACAAAGACATACCAGCCAATCCAGGCTGACTGAATTATGGAAAATGAACCCACACTTTCTGATCACATGTTCAATGCCTTAACTACTGAACCAAAGCAGTTCCACCAGATCAGTGAACCATGCCACAGTGGAGTTTAAACCAGACTATCAGTGAACCATGCCACTGCAGAGTTTCAACATGACCATCAGTGAACCATACCACAATGGAGTTTAAACCAGACCATCAGTGAACCATGCCACTGCAGAGTTTCAACAAGACTATCAGTGAACCATGCCACAGTGGAGTTTAAACAAGACCATTAGTGAACCATGCAGTTCCACCATACCATCTGTGAACCATGCCACAGCGGAGTTTAAACCAGACCATCAGTGAACCATGCCACTGCAGAGTTTCAAATACACCTAAAGTGAACCATACCACAGTGGAGTTTAAACAAGACCATCAGTGAACCATGCCACTGCAGACTTTCAACAAGAATATCAATTCACCATACCACTGCAGAGTTTCAACCAGACCTACAGTGAACCATGCCACTGCAGAGTTTAAACAAGACCATCTTTAAACCATACCACAGTGGAGTTTAAACAAGACATTCTGTAAACCATACCACTGCAGTTTCAACAAGGCTATCAGTGAAATATACCACTGCAGAGTTTCAACTAGACCTACAGTGAACCATTCCACTGCAGAGTTTCAACAAGACCATCAGTGAACCATACCACTGTGGAGTTTAAACAAGACCATCAGTGAACCATGCCACTGCAGAGTTTCAACAAGACCATCAGTGAACCATGCCACATGGAGTTTAAACAAGACCATCAGTGAACCATGCCACGTGGAGTTTAAACAAGACCATCAGTGAACCATGCCACGTGGAGTTTAAACAAGACCATCAGTGAACCATGCCTTGTGGAGTTTAAACAAGACCATCAGTGAACCATACCACGTGGAGTTTAAACAAGACCATCAGTGAACCATACCATGTGGAGTTTAAACAAGACCATCAGTGAACCATGCCACTGCAGAGTTTCAACAAGACCATCAGTGAACCATGCCACGTGGAGTTTAAACAAGACCATCAGTGAACCATGCCACGTGGAGTTTAAACAAGACCATCAGTGAACCATGCCACTGTAGAGTTTCAACAAGACCATCAGTGAACCATGCCATGTGGAGTTTAAACAAGACCATCAGTGAACCATACAACTGCAGAGTTTCAACAAGACCATCAGTGAACCATGCCACGTGGAGTTTAAACAAGACCATCAGTGAACCATGCCACTGCAGAGTTTCAACAAGACCATCAGTGAACCATGCCACGTGGAGTTTAAACAAGACCATCAGTGAACCATACCACTGCAGAGTTTCAACAAGACCATCAGTGAACCATCGCCACTGCAGAGTTTCAACAAGACCAGCAGTGAACCATACCACAGTGGAGTTTAAACAAGACTGTCAGTGAACCATGCCACTGCAGAGTTTCAACAGGACCATCGGTGAACCATACCACAGTGGAGTTTAAACAAGACCATCAGTGAACCATACCACAATGGAATTTAAACAAGCTTAGCACTCCATGTGTAACTGCATAATGACTGAAACATAGCTCAACTTGAGATTGGTTTGTGGTCCATTAAAATTTGAACACGACACATAAGTTTTGTATGTGGCAATTCACCATTTATACTGTCCTAAAACAGCTATATAATGAGGCAACCAACTTAACGAGCAATGACTGTATAAAAAAAAAGATCTGTTATCATGTGATGTATCAACAGATCAGGGTCTAAGTTGTTTGCTTGGAATCACTTGAGAATCATAATGGCATATTTAAATCAACATTTGCAGCTGGGTGTGTGCTACACAACATCAAATACAGCATCATTTAATGATAATTCATCTTACATAGAGACCAAACAAACCTTTCCACTTGTGTCCCCAACAGTCAGACACCTGCTTGTCTCACGAAATATGGCACAGCCTGGCTCAGGTACTTTAAACTGAAAAGAGCAGTATATAATTTATTAACCACTTTTAAAAAGGCATGTAGGATGCCATAAAGATTCTCTGAAAACAGTCATCATCGACTGGCAGAAAAACAAAGCATCATGGACACATGCAAAGAATTAAGCTCAGTAAACTTCTGAAATAATTTCATTAAAAATATCTAACTGCTGCATTTCAGATGGTTCAAACTAGCACCACAACAACTGACCTGAAGTTAATATGAAACTGAGAACAGTCCAGAAAATTTCTGGACATACAAGTGAATGACCATATCATTTCGCTACATGACTTCTACAAATGATAGTGTTGTATGTGCGTGTAATACAGAAGCTGTAGTTCTGTATTAAATGTAATTTTACCAGTATTTTACCTAAACAAATTCAAATACAACTTCAATAACTTGTATACTATTTTCTGAAAATCAGCATATCCAAAAGTGAAGGAACAAACTGATTCTTACAGTAAAATGACAATGGTGTGGAAAGGGTCATAGGAAACAGATTAACAGTGTAGGTGCTACAAACAATAGCCCCAGGAAGCTTCATTTCATTATCTAATCAACAAAGGTCACAAACAAAAGCCAATTGTCTTTTGATCTAGGTGAGTTTGAGCAACTGCCTAACCCATCAATTGTTTAAAGTGTAAACACCCATTTTCATGCCTAATCATATCACCTGCCCTGACATGTGTTCACAATTACTGTTAAGCTATCAATTAGTAATTTTTTTTTCGGTTTCTGCTGATAATAAGATGAATGTGTTTGTGTGTATAAGAGAGAGAGAGAGAGAGAGAGAGAGAACGTGTGATTTGGATTTTTAACATAGCTTTAACAATTTTTCAGTCATATCGCTATGATGTCTGCAGTGTGGCAGTTTAAAGTGATGTCTAGCACTGGGGCATCATGCTGCACACATGTAGCATGATATCCCACCCAGTCCTAACACTAACCTCTTAATGATGAGTGCCAAGCAAGGCAGCTGTTAGTACCATTTTTGTAAGTCTTTGATATGACTCGGCCGGGGATTGAACCCATGACCTTCCGCATCCGAGGCAGACGCTCTAATCACTAGGCCACCAGTTTTAGGTTTCTACTGATAATAAGATGAAAGTATTTTTGTGTATAAGAGAGAGAGAGAGAGAGAGAGAAAGAGAAAGAGTGAGAGAGATATGTATAAATTAGTCCATGTATACAGCTGTAATTTTCTTACTTATGTGGGTGGAGGGGAATCTAAATTATCAGACTGGTTTTACAAGAAATTCAAAAACAAGCAGAGTGGATACTAATAAATAAATGCAGTTATTTCTCTACAGGAGATAAGATAACACCTCTTGTCATTGGCAAGTCAAAAATTAAAACTGAGGATACAGTATCCTTTTGTGGAACTTATTTTACCCTATTTGTTAATTTTCCTTTTGCTCCATAGCTAAACTAAACATATTTATATTGATAGCATGTTATTGTTACTTCTAATAATAATTCATGTGAAATAAAAATAATGATAATACTAATAATAATTAAGGCTAATGTTCATAATGAATACATTTATCATGAACAAAGTTTGACAGCTATACCTGCCTTTAGAGGTCACCTGTCTACAAAGGCCAATTTTGCATTTTCTCATGAGTGGCTGCTGTAGACAGGATTAATGTACATATATTTTTTCAGTAGAAATTTTCTCATAGCCAGTTTGTTTTCATAATACTAAACTTCTGATAAAAGAAAATACTGAATTTGATTACAGATAAGTACTTCAAAAGCTGAAATGTTATACTTTCTAGAATTTTTCTCCATAAAGTTAATCTGCTATATTTGTATAAAAAATATTTTTTTGAGAAAGACTGAGTTAACAAGCATCTTCTATTTTGTAAAGTAAAAAGATAAAATGTAGCTAAAGACAATCATCATGTGTCCTCTGCTTTGTAAATTAAAAAGATAAAATGTAGTTAAAGACAGTGTTAGCAAGCTAAAGACAGAGTCATCATGCTAAAGAGAGTCACCAAGCTGAAGACAGTCATCAATTATCTTTTGTGCTATAAAGGAATCATAATAACAAATAATTTTTAATACAGCTATTCCCAAGAAACCTTAAACACTGAGCTAACATCACTGACATGTCCACTATATCTGATGCTTTTTCTCCCAAAAAGTATGGCAATAAAGGTATTTTTTTCACTTTATCAGAGAAACTTTTAGAAAAAAGAAAAAAAAATTTAAGTTCTGCTTTGAATTCCATCAAAGTCATGCAATTAGCAGAAAGCAAATTTTTTAAAACTAAATTATATTTCTCCGATAATACTGATCACATTACATTCAGATAACTTTCTTTACTATCTCTGAATAAAGCCCTCCTGGAAAGACAGAAAAATGTCTTTCTATCTCTGTATCATACAAAGGGAAGCAACTCTTTAGCTTAAATCCAATTTCTACCTACTGGGTGGATACCATTATACACTTTGACCCCACTTTAGCACACGCTGTTATAACACAAATTCAGACATAACACAATTGTGGCATGGCTCCAGAAATTTCATGTGCATGTATTTTTCTCACATGCGAAAAAAAATTCTTAAAAGTACGAAAAGTAACATGGAAAAAAGTTTACTATCATTTGTGGAAGAGATTGTGTATGAATTCTAATAAAAGACTGTCATGTCTCATGATATATCGTATACTTGTATTTTTCTTGTATACAAAAATATATTTTTTCCTTCACAAAAGTATGAAAAATAACATGTAAAAAGTTCATTCAGGGACCAAACTGGGCTTTCCGAATGTCAAAAATTGCAATTATTTTCCTTAATGGCAACAAAATATACCACCTGGCAATTTTTTGGTAACAACATTGTTGGCTGTTAATAACTATATATAATCTTGGGTTTGGAGTAGAGAAATTTAATTGCACCATGAAAGGAAGCTGCAAACTTGGATATAAAATGCACTAGAATCTATCTGTTGTTACATAAACAAATCCTTTGTTCATATTGACAAACCATCTTAATAATGCACTTATATCATAACCCACTTATGCTCACATCTGGCCTGAGTACTCTGCTGTGATACACTCAGTTTTGCTAACAGACTAACTACAATCAACCAACCTTTGAAGGGAGGAACAGGAATGACTACAATCGACCAAACATTTTCCTTTTTGATGAACCATTACAAATAATTCTGATGAAACTTCAAACAAAACTGAATACCTTTGAAGCATCAATCATTCTATATAAATACTAAGCCAATTTGTAAAACTTCAATCTCAATGTACTACATTAATTTAATGTTGCCACCAGAATAACAAATCAGTTTGTTCTCAAGCAGTGATTTCAATAACAATGCACCCTTCAACAAAGCAAGCTGTCTACAATCTTCTATATTAAAAAAAAGCACCTTTCACAAAGCAAGTCAGCACCAAACTTAAATAAATGCAATGGAATCTGACGGATAGTTTCATTTTCTAAAGAGACCAGAAGACATTTATTCCGCAGTGAAAGATTCCTTTTTGCAGCAAAAATGTTTATGCTTATGACTGCCACCAACAGCGACAAAACACAATTTAAATTTTACATCTTTTGAAACAATGGATGTCTGGCCGTCAAGGTGCTTTTTAATTAGTTAAGTTTTCTTTCCCTATGCTCCAGCTAACTAAAATCTAGTCCAGTTTAAGGAAAGGTACCTGTAGCATGTAAACAACTAAATAGCCATGTGCTACTGGTGACAATATCATAGTTAGCTGTTTATTGACCGGTGTTTGTTGACAATGGTATATAGATCAAAAGAGGACTACCAATTTTTTGTACATGTTATTTGTGTTTTCTAATGGGATGTGAATGATACATGAATTTTATACTTAATACTTAATACTTAAACTTATACTTAAATTCATGGACTGCTCATATACGTGTACAGCACTTAACAGCACAAATCTGTGTGCCTACTTTTATTAACCCCCTTCACCATCCCTTCTATTTTGGTACATACATCATTTTCTTCAGCTGACTTGGTTGGCTATAACATGGTTTGGTCTATAACACAGTCAGGTTCTATGGACCCCAACCACCGTGTTATAGCAGAGTCACAATGAACCTGGTTTAAACCAGCTTATTACATGAGAAACCCCTAGAAGGATGCTCACATTGCAGGGAAGGGTCAGAGGGATTATTTGTGACAGGACAAGGTGAATATTATTAGAGAAACATAATTTATTAATAAAAATTTAGTGTTCTCGATCAAATACTTGATAACACTACATTAGGGAAGCAAATAAGAGAAGGCAATGTGCATCCTACCTCCACCTGTGTTCCCCAGTAGGAGCATGATTGCTCTACTAAAGGGATAAACTTCTCGTGTTAGCTTAGCAAAATAAGAGATAATTTGTTTATACACATGCATGGGTGATTCCTGATGGATTCAACCTTTCATTTATTGTCTCACCCTCAAAAGCTTCCCAGGTGAATCCAATGAAATAGGCAAAGCCATGTCAGGGTCAATGGTTGTGCTTTCATGAATGGGGAGTGCTCACTGTCTGTGCATCTACCACCAACCCAACAAGATTCAACTCTCTCTGTAGCAAGGCCATGTCATGCAAATGGAACAAGAGATAGAAACTGGGTGTGCCAGTCAGGTGACCCCACCATGTCCCAAACTGAGATGTTAAAGTCAGGCTCATGGAAATTGCTCTTATTTCATAAGCAGAAATCTTCATTAGTGTTCCTGATCCTGCAAGAGTTCATAGTTCACTGGTTTATTAACTCCCTTTAGCCAAGCAGCCAGTGCTTGTGGGGTTGTCTTCAATGACAGGTATAGTCCATCTCAGCTGATACTGTCAGTTCAGTGCATTAGAATTGGACCGCAAATCGGAAATTACTTTGGTGCTGCCAAAATAATCTTTTCCATGAAGTTTGAAAGTATCCCTTGACTATGAAAGTAGCCAAGTTCTTGTCTTTAAAGAGAATGAGAAAGAATGAAATCACACCACTTCACAAATGAGAAGTCAAATTGAAAACATGGGGAAGAAGAAACTGTTCCTCTCTCTCCTCTCCTTGCTGGCCTGTGAAAATAGGGCCATATGACTGCCCATAATTCATCTGACCAGAAGAAAAAACATGCCATTGTTGAGAACCAACACTATGAATTCTCTGTCCCTTCTTTTGTACGTTCCTAACAGGATTATTTAGGAAATGTTTTTAATAAACATTTATTGTTCAATGATAAGTTTGATGAAGCCACACAAAGTCAAAGGTTAGGAGCACAAAAAAAAACCCTTAAAAACTTTGGTCCAAAACTGACATAGTTTGCCAAAACTGACACTGTTTGATGGTAATGACCAACTGTGACAGTCATGATTTTATAATTAAATTTGCATGAACCGAATCTGTAACGACCCAAAATTTGTTATGTACCAATTCTGGAATGGAAAGAGTATATTATAGGCCAAGTTCTCCAGTCACCGTTTAAACATGTATTTTGATAAAATAAACATCCTAACCATGTAATGTTTAGATTCTTATTCAATTCCTCTTAACCCTTAGAGTGCCGTACAGTTTCTAGCACAAGATCACTCAGGGATTGTTTGAGAAAATAAATTAAAATTGCCCTCAGCTTTCAAATTGCCTGTATTTTTATTAGGCCTGGTATTCTGCCTTTTCCATTTTTCAAAATACTGCTGTTTTTGTCCATCCAGCATGTACACCAGACTCATATACAACAGCATTTTCAGGCTCAAAATCACTCACTGGTATTTCCACTAACACTTTCCCAGTTCCAATAATCTGATATCCTTCAAAATTAAAAACAATCATTGAAATCAACAGGCAGTATTTGTCAAATAAAATTATCACCTGCAGATCAACCTTGCTGTGAGTCAGTGGGATCAGCCATTTATTTTAAACATGCATTTGTAAAATTTCCTTGACAAATGGAAGGTTAAAATGACAAAATCCTTGTACCAGAGCCAAATGTTAACAACCAGTCATGTCAAGCCGAAGTATCCAGATGTGTTAACAGTTGTCGATCTGAAAAGCGACATGGCAAGAAGTGATACAAGTTCTCTACTGCTGTGACTTGTGGCACAACAAGCACTTTATGGGTTAAAAGTTATATAAAAATTGTATATTGTGAAGAATACATTTTTATATGTGCGACTTTAGACTAATTTGCAGGAGTTCTCACATCACTGCTCTCCAAGTGCATGAAGTCGTACAAATTTTACGTGATCTGCATACTCACACACCCTGCAGCATTGATGGATATGTCATCAGTAGTGATTGCATTATGGAATGCACAGTCAGTTTGGCTTGATCAGACGGCTTAATAAGTAATGCCGGTTTGCTACGAATGTCAAAGGAATGGTAGGTCCAATCAACTGGACGGCTCACCAGTTGGAGATAACAGTCATAACCATTGTAACATACAAAGCTTGTTTGTATGGCTGGACCAGTAGGTCAGCAGTCAGAATGGAATACCAAGTTGGTGTGTCTTGCAGTCTGGTCAGCTAGTACATTATGGTCAGGACGGCCAGTCTGTCCTGGACAGCTGACTAACCAGTCAGAAATAACATACTCCTGACCACTGTAATAATAGATTGCTCATCATGTGGCTGGACTAATTGGTCAGCAGTATGAAAGTCATACAAAAAAAAAGATATTTTTTGTGGTTCAGCCAACAGATGTGGTATGCTAAGTACAGATCATCTGTCCATACTGTATTAGTCAAATTGCAGATCTTCACATCCCGCTCGTTTTCTTAATATTGTCATGCACAGACAAAGTAAATTATTGCAACCATCATGTCTCATTGACAGGGTTCATTGGGATTATGATACGTAAATGCCATTTGTTCTTGTCTATTGGAATCACCTGTACTTTCTACTCTATATGTGGATACAGTATATTCTTCGGTGTCTGTATGGGGTGGTTGAGAGGGCACCTCAACATCACCCATGAGAATATGCAACAATTCTGTGGTACTCACAGAAACAGTATATCTGGCACTATTTTGCATCTTCATGGGTGGTGGAGAGGGCATATCAACATCACCCATGAGAATATGCAACAATTCTGTGGTACTCACAGAAACAGTACATCTGGCACTATTTTGCATCTTCATGGGTGGTGGAGAGGGCACCTCAACATCACCCATGAGACTAATCAATGATTCTACTGTATTCACGGATACAGTATGTTCTGATGATGTTTCTGCATCTGCATGCAGGATGGAGGGCATCTTGACATGAGAGCAATCAGAGATTCAGATGTGAAGTGAATATTAAAAGTCTTTTACAATGTAATGGAGCAAGTTCATTTTTAGTAAACCTACCTTTTCATAAGAAGAAAAATGTTTAAGTCCAAAAACGTACAAATGACAGGAGAAATATGGGCATAAAAAATATATTTAGTACACTTTTTAGGGGGAAGCCAGGTGGCCAAGTGGTCTTAGATGTTCACCTTTACAGATCACTCATACATCTCACCTGGATCAAATCTTGGTTCGATCAATGTGGGTATGTAAGAAAGTTTGCCAGTAGCTTTCCATGGATCGATGGTTCTTCCTGGGGTTTTCCTATGTTCTTCCTCCACCAAATATACTGGCCACCATGAATAAGCCTGACAATAGCTGATATATGGTGTTAAACAACACCAAACCAACTCAAACAATTGTTTTAAGCATATAAACAGGTCTGCAAAGTGTCTAGGTCAAGGAGTTCTGAGTAATTGTGCTATGGGGTCTACAATAAAAATATGTCCAAGAAGTGTTTATGCTGCATCCAGCACACTGTATCCATGTGTTGATATATCCCCCCCCATATATGACTTGCAGAAACTTTAACACTGTTGATACAGCTGACAGTGGAAATGTGATATCTATATTTCATTACAAATCTACTCAGCTCAACTACATATACATATAAACATGCCTACAACACTGTATTTTGACCACTGGCAAATAAGGTTTGCAGTGATAAAAAAATAAAAGTATAAAAAGTGTAAAACAACTACTACAAGTACTATAACCACATAAATAGCCAGTAAATCAAATTAGATATTCAACATACACAACAAAACATGCTTATAGCTACTAAATTTTGTGTGGACTGCTTCTGTGACCTATGTGGTTAGAACATAAGCCTCAGATGTAGAAAGTCGCAGGTTCAAAACCTGGCCAAGTCATACCAAAGACTTACAAAAATGGTACTAACAGCTGCCTCACTTGGCACTCAGCATTAACAGGTTGGTGTTAGGACTGGTCATTCTAGTGTCAGGATAATGTGACTGGGTGGGACATCAGGCTACATGTCTGTGACATGATGCTCCAGTGCTAGACATAACTATAAACTGACACACTGCAGACATCTTAGCAAAATGACTGAAAAAATGTTAAGGCTACATTAAAAATCCAAATCACACACTAAATTTTGTTGGCCTATTTCAAGAAGCTTCTGCCAAATTATGCCAAAAACTATTTTAAATTGCCTGAAAATCTATTCATAAACATATGCATATTAATAATAAATTTCATTTGTCTACCACAAGCAAATTTTACACATGAGCACTCAAATGGATATGGATGGATGGCCTATATAATCCCTTTTGAACTGTATTGGGACAGGAAAAGTAATAGATGTGATTACCAAGTTTTTAGGCTGCAGCTTGACTAGATCCAGCTCTAACACTTCAGCCTGGTGTCCACCAATCAGGATGGATGTGGGATTCAGTTGTATCATGCACTGCATATCATGCATCACTGCATTCCTGAAAAACATACACAAAAATACAGTCTAGAGTGCAAACGGCATCGTCAGTGTCAGTGAAAGCCAATACACCACAATAACATAGATATGTGGTGAATTCATACAACTAATTTTGTTGTTAATTTACTATTATCTAAACAAGAGTCCCTCAAAGGGATGGACGCTTTACTGGGTGAAAAAATGTCCAGGAATTCAACACAAGTTCATTTCTTTTTTCCTTGGATTCTTTTTAAGTGCCAAGTAATGACAATATCATTAACATTCTTAAGAAACTCTAACATACCAAATTTAGTAACAAAAATATTTTCTTACATGTGTAAGTTATTAGGTTAAAAAATAAGCGAAAGTGCAGTAAAAACTTTTTCATAATCTTTGAACTTGAACTTTATATCATGGATACAAAATCAATGAACTTGTCTCAGACAATGGCAAGATATACCCACACACTAAGTTTAATTAAATCTATAATTATTATGTTATTCAAGTGGCTTTCAAGGTATTCATCAGATAAATACATGAAATAAGCTTACCAGTCAACTTGTTCAATGTAATGCCACTATGGTCAGGCTTACCAACAATAGCCACCCAGTAGAAATGGAAAACCTGGTCTTTGCATACATATGATGTACCTCTACATAATCACCTTTTAAAATTAGTTTTTGAACAAATAGCATAAACAAACATCATTATTATTGTTGTTGCTGTTGTTATTATTATTATTATTGTTATTATTATTTCAGTATCAATTCAACACATTTCAACAAAATCATAAAACACACATATGTTGTTCGCTTCTAAAAGTTATGTTCCACAAAAAATTACTATATCCTGCTCATGTTATTCCATCCTTTAAATTAAATCTTTATTGACTGAAAATAATCACTGATCTTCATTTGCATTGTGCACCAGGATAAACAGTAATTTCACTAATTATTAACAGTTTACATATGACTGTACGGGGGCCCCGAGTGGCCGAGTGGTCTAAAGTACTTTCCATTACGGATCACTGCCATCTCACCTGTCTGTGTGGGTTAGAGTCTAGGATTCGGCCAACGTGGGTATGTGAGAAAGCTTGCCAGTAGCTTCTCGTGGGTCAGTGGTTCTTCCCAGGGTTTTCCCGGGTTCTTCCTCCACCATTAATACTGGCTGCCATACATAGCCTATCGTGTGCTGAATAATGGCATTAAACCCCACAACAACAACATATAACTGTACAACATGAGTGACTCTGGTCAACCAAACTGAACGTTTTAATTGAAACAGCTATTCTTTCTTAAAAATATCTGAATAAGTCAGTCCCTCGACATGACAAGACCAAAAGGCAGTTAGCTTATGTGAAAAGGCTGCACTGAACAGCAAATCAAAAGCAGCAGTTTATTGCCATTTTTTATGACCCATGAAGAAAAACTTCACCTGCCTTTACAGACAAGTTTTAAATGCCAAATGACCCCTGACCCTAATGACAAGGGATGTAACTCTTTTCAAAACAAACTTTTTTCTTTAGAGATAGCTTTAACAGTCACAGACAAATTGATGTATATACTGAACTATACCTGTCACACCTGCAAAAAAGGTGACTTCAATTTCTGTTGTATTGACATGACTACTTTTCTCACCTTTCAGCAAGAAGAATTGTTTTGAACCTCTATCCTAATGATAAATACTGCCTTATTTTCAAACTGGACATATTAAGATTTTTGTGTTACACTGACATTGTGACTGGAGTACGGTAAGTAAAAGTGATTTAAGACCTTGATTCATATGATAGTCTTTTATCTAAGCTATGCCTTCCTCATGAAGCAAAAGGTCAGTTTGCATAGACTGACTATTGATTACTTATGGCAGGGAGACACCATTGCTTAGTTTGGAAACATCCAACAATAATGTTACAACCAGGATAATTATATAGGAAATTTGCCAGGGGAAGATTAGAATGGCTGTTGTGGACAGGTGACCCTAGAGAGTAATTGCGACTATTAGGACAAAGCCTCATCCAAATTCTTTTGTCTATTTACAAGTCATTGGGTTTAAAAGAGCAATGAAGTACAAGTACAAAAATGCAAGCAATGGCTTCTGACTCAATTATACCTGGATTTTGTAACTTCCTTTTAAAAAAAGTGGAGATATGTTGGTGGTCTGACCTGAACGTTTTTTATTCAGAACCAATTAAATATTGCAAGATGTATTTTAGATCAAATGCCTTGTCAATTCCCTATTCATGCAAGTGGAATAGTGATAAAAAGATTTTCAAGCTGGCCACCATGGTGCCTTATTCCAAGTCAAATGTGATATCATGGATACAGAACCAATGAACTTGTATCAGATAATGATAACATCTACCTGGTTTAATTAAATGGCCATTTTCATTCAGAAGTAGTTATATAGTGTATTAGTAGTTTCTCAATGAAGAACCCAATGGCAATAAGGCCACCCATTCAGGAAAAGTTACTCTATATAAAGATTTTCAAGGTGTCCATCAAGGCAGCCAATCTTTAGGAAAGATCAGCATGAGTTTAATATAGTTATATACTTCAAGACAGATGTGGGGTAAATAGCATCCAGTATAATCTACTAGTCCTGCACATTTTCATGGATTGCCATGGTCATCGCCTCAAGATGTTGACACAGCAATTTCATTTGTTCCAATCTTATCTGTTAAAGTTATAGCCCCTTTTTGTGTTGTAGCTCAATGCAGTGTTTAGTGATCTTGCTAGCACACCTGGTCTTGAAGCTTTTAAGGCTGCCATGAAAACTGGTAAATTAACGTTCATCACCTGATTATGCACATATCAATAAATAACTTTACTCTAGCAGGTTTTTTTTAGAGTTATTGCCCTTTTGTCCTGCTGCAGCTCCATGTAGAGCAAGACAATCTTATGAATGCAACTTATAATGGTTTGGTTGCAAAACTTGGTAAATATTATGGTCATTATTTTAAGATATATATATTGACAAAACTATAATTCCATGTTTTTTTAATAACTTACTGCTCTTTCTGACTTACAGCCTTAAGCAATGTATGAGAACTTTGAGAACACCAATCATTTTGCTGTTTATAGTGGACACTTCACTTGCCCTAATTTCAAATGAGTTGTTCTCAGTTCTTTTTAAAAAATAAAAATAAACTACAGACTCATCTCCATCATGGAGTAAGGATGGGCACAAGAAGTTAAATTTTGTATCAGTAAGTTACTAACCATTCCATTAGTGTTTTTTTCTTCTTCAATATGGTCGTCGATTTAGGAGAAGTAGTTATTACAAGATTTTTCAGCATAATAATTTTTTGGGCCCAACTCATAAGAAGCTCTCAGTACAAACCCCATGTCAGTAAGAAGTACCTATAACAAGATTCCTAATATGGTGGTGACGTAAATTTGGTTGGCACAATTTTCATTCCAAACCTATAATTATCAGTCTTTCTGTAACAAATCTTGGCACAATTATCATTCCAAACCATCTATATCAGTTTATCTGTAAAAACTGTCAGTACCACTATCAATTCTTAAGAAGTAGTTATAACAAGATTTAAAAGATGGCCATTAACTGGAGGTCGGATAAGCACCAATTCCATTTAAAACAAACAAGGCATTTCATAAAATTCTGGACGTACAAAGGGCAACATTTTGATTCAGGACCAACAAAAACATCAAAATGTCATTTGGTGAAGACTTCACGTCAATACAATTATCCACTGATGGCTACATGAAATCTTTGGGTAATCTGAGTACCCTGGAATATATTTTTTTTAAAGTGCCTTCCCTTGGTAAGGACCAAGTAGACATCATAAAACATATTTTAGGAAAAAAAAAGCATGCTGATATAAGCATTCATTTGGGACTCACATTAACACTATTTTTGTGATGGAAACCATGGTGACTATTTGAGAAGTCAAATCAGAACCATTCTCATTTAGGACTAAGCTGACATCATAAAAAGTCTTTTACCGAAATCATCATTTTACTTTAACCATCCACTGTGGAAAGTAACAATAACAAGTCTTTCAAAATAACTACTATGGAGATTCAGGACCAACTAGATATCATAAGAAGTCTTTTTTTTTTAAAACTGCTTGTTGATATGACCGCTGGTTCATAACAAGATTTTCAAGATGGCCTCCATGATGGCCATACTGGACATCTGATAAAGAACATTTTTCTTTAAGACAATATCATGATACATCTTATATGACCATACAATGCTGAGGAGTAGTGATAAGATTTTTAAGATGGCCACCATGGTGGGCATACTGAATGTAAGGTTAGCATCATTTTCATTTAGAACCAACTAGACACCATAAGAAATATTCAGATTTTCATATATTTAGATACTTTTAGTAATGGATGCAACAGTTGATAGCCAGTCAGCATCATTTTGCACAAACCTGAAGGAACCTTCTGCCAAGATGCTTTGTGCCAAATTTGGTTAAAATTGGTCTTGTGGTTTACCTGACAAATGAAAAGCCATTACCCTACACTCACCTGGCCTTGTGTCAATGTGAGATAAAAATTCCTTTAATGCATTTCATCTGCCAGTGTGCTGGTAGATGAGGGCAGTCACTATGGAGTTACCTACCTTTGCTTTGACACACAAGAACAAGGAAGCAAAAGGACCATATTACATGTATTAAAAAAATGTTAACTTTGGGCTGTGTTATTACTAAAATATTTAAACAATAAAACTGACAAAGGTCATTTCGCTTTTGGGTTAGCAATGGTGAAAATAAATTAAAGATAAAGAACACATACGTGTAATGAAAAGCAGTCAGGCCTCGTCTGTTTGAGCATCTCAAGTTTCCACGTGTTAAAAACATGATACCTCTATCACCAAGTGACATAATCTGCCTTACTTCATCACTGGCATGAATTTGAAAAGATGTGTACTTCTGAAGATCAAGCCCACAATATGATGTTACATGTCCCTGAAAAAAAAAAATAGATGTTTGCAAAACATATATCCACACTGCTCCCCTATTTTTGTTATGCCACCCTCAAATCTTGTTCATCACATTCAAGTCCCTGGAGGTAAGTATACACACAAGCATCAGCAAAATTCAATTGCATAACCAACTATACCTTCTCATACCCATACAGGTTTTAATTACATCGTTAAAGTATTGGGGATCTAATTAGTTTCCAAGTTGTTACCCACAGACAGACAGACAATGTGCAAACAAAAATATTCATCCTCTTGTTGTGCATGAGGCAAATTTGTCCACGGACAAACTATGGTCAACATGAAGACACAAATTTTTAACTAGTGACAAGAAAACTTTTCTTCTAAAAACTGATAAAACTTAACATCTTTAGATAAATTCTTTTCTTGTGAGACACTGTTCATCCCCACAACAATTTCTTACTTAAAAAACTCTGCAAGTAAGAACTAATGCAATTTGCCTTCATAAATAGCATTAGAAGATCAAGTGTCTAGGTAAGGTTAATTGGTATAAATACCGTATTTAAACTTGCAAAAATTCATGGTCACTGGTGGTAAGCAAGGTAAATGTCATTTTTTGATTAGAAAAAATTATGTCACAATTAACTGATCAATACATATTGAGAATAAAATAAAACTGAACAAACTGGTTAAATCCTGTCAAGATACTTTGATCTGGTACCAGGCTTTAGTATGTATGGCTAACCAGTAAACATGGAAAGCCAATGTTTCTGTGAACTGTCGATAAGTCTATTTCTTTAAGAAACTAAAAGAGTCTAAGTCACTGTAACATTACATCAGCGAAAGAAGCACTGCAACAGACCCGAGTCACTGTAACAGTATATCAGTGAAAGAAGTACTGCAACAGGCCCAAGTAACTGTAACAGTATTTCAATGAAAGCACTGCAACAGGACTGAGTAATCATAACAGTATATCGGCGAAAGAAGCAAAACATCAGGTCCAAGTCATCGTAACAGTATAACAGTGAAAGAAGCACTACGACAGGAATGAGTCATCGTAACAGTATATCAGTGAAAGAAGCACTACGACAGAAATGAGCCATCGTAACAGTATATCAGTGAAAGAAGCACTACTACAGGAATGAGTCATCATAACAGTAGATCAGTGAAAGAACCACTACAACAGGCTTAAGTCACCATAACATTATCTTTCCTATCAACACCAACATTTGTCTCTGTGTCCCAGCGGCCAAACAAAAGGTTTGAAACATGTGGCAGCATCTGAAACATTGTTTTAATTTTATGGTACTTTTACTTTCAAACTTTCTTTTAATCTCATTCATCCAAAAAAAAATTCATTCTTTTTTTTAATTCTAATCCTGAGATGGGCAATTAACCTTATATTTGTGAAAGAAGCACTACAACAGGACTGAGTCATCATAACACTAGATCAGTGAAAGAAGCACTACAACAGGGCTGAGTCACAGTAACAGTATATCTTAGAAAGAAGCACTACGACATGCCTACTTTGTTGGGAAAGTTCTCAGTCAACAGCAGGCATCAATGCCAACACCAGGATTGTTGTTTGCTATTGATAATCTAGTTGATGATGATCGCATTTGCATGAATTATGTGATATTCTATCGAGAAAGAAGCTGGTTAGGACTTTGCAAATGATGTGGTATCAATATCAAGACTTAGTTTTGCCAAATCTGAAAAGTAACAAGCTTTTTACAGGAGCATAGCATGTGCTTTTCATTGTGGACTGATGTGCTGGCATTCTTACAAACTCTCTAGTAATCAGGTAAAGAAATTACAGAACAGTATTCCAGTCCTGTACTTATCACAACTTTCTTCCTGAGATTAAATTATCATTAGTTTTTGTTCCAAAAGCATTGAATTGTTCAGTACATAAAGGCAAGACAACAAAAGGTGTTCCTTAAAAATATGCATATATAATTATGTCATTGCATCACAGAAGGGGGAACTCACCACTGGAACAAGTATTCAAGAATTAGAATTATACTCTCACCCAGATAGAACCTCCGATGTATCAAATGAGTGGATCCAATTTATTTGACCATGTGCACATCAACAAACCTCATATATTACAGCCTATGGTTTTGAAGCTTCTATCCAAACTCTTTAGAATGCTTTCAAGAACTCGGCACTTAAATGTATGAATACAGTGATAATCATATGCAAAAAATGTATGAATGCATGGTCCCCATCTGTAGGACATGACTGAGAAGTTCAACTCATCTAAGAAAATAGATTTCATATGAAAGGCCATTCACTCTGATGTCGATGGTTTAAGACATGTTTTGTTGAAGATTTCGTGCTCATATAACCAACCATTATGGAGGTACTGCTATAACAATGGGAATGCTGGATAGCTATTTTGCTCTGCTTTTAAACTCATTCAGCAGGCATACCGGAAAGTTTAGTGAAGCTCCCATGTCAAGGATCAATTCTGATTCTCATTTGGGAACAGAAAATGAAGCACAGACTCAGGTCAATAATTTGGTTGCACCACATTTGTAATTTTTTATTTTTTGTGTACAACATAACATTGATTTTTTTTATTATTTCTCTGTAGTAGTACAATGTCAGCCTAGGTAGGTAAGTAAGTAGGTAGATAGGTAGGTAGGTAGGTAGGTAGGCATAAGGTTTAATGGCATATAAACAAAATTCTGACTAGACTGTGCCAAGTAGCTTTTAGAGATGCAAAAACAAGTCATGCAAAAAAATTGGTGAAATCTTGAAAATACACCTCTCCTTCAATAACTTGAACACAATGGGATCCAAAAACAGACTGCACTATAAGCAAGGGCATGAGTTATGAGGGACCTCCATGACAATATGAAATGATACCATCCTCGCTGGACATCAAGAAAACTGCATGGGGGGGGAGAGCGAACTGGTCTGTTTAATGGCTGAATACTCATTCTATAATCGCGTTGGGAAAACTTGTCAATAAAATGCTTTTTCTAATGAAGTTATTCATTTTTATGCAATAAAAGACATTTATTTTCAAGATGTCCAACCGCCAAGATATCATTATTATTGTTGTTCCAACTGGTTTCAACAACCTTCATGTGTTTGAGAAAACAATGTGTATTACATCACTACTTTATGTTGTTGTTGAGTAGCCTGGTTCCCTGATCCTTACTCTCCCTGCTTTGCTCTCTTCTCTTGTGGAATGCAACTCAATGAGCATTCAAAGTAGGGAACTAGACTAGTGACTGATTCAAATTCACAACCAAACAAGATTGCTTCAGTTTAAAAAACGGAACAGTTAGTTCATGAAATAGCTGTCATCATTGAAAGTCCATTTTTTGTATTAGTCTATAATAAAATATTGATGCCATGATTTCATTGCAAGTAAAAGTGAAATTTCTTCCCATCTGTGAGGAAATCTCCAGGTGCCAATTCAGGAATTACAAATTAACCACAAACTCTGAAACTAGCTTTTCATTAATAAAACATATTTGTGAAACATAATTTCACGCCATCAAGTATATGATTTCGCTTGGCCGTCTTGCTATCACTGATCACATCTTTGAATGAGTTTGCTAATTTAAGGTAGTTTAATTATATTATGTTCTACCAAACAATTGTAACAGTGTTCGACTGATTGCTTGAAATGAGGTGACCTGACACTAGACTGTGGCCGCTAGCTCTTACACAGGTTGGATTTGTATGCCTTTTAACTTTTCAATTAGTCAACCTCCTTTATTTTATATAAAAGATGTAGTTAACATGGTAATACAAGGTCAGATTTTAATTCAGTACAACAATACAACAAATAATTACGTAAATTAGGTATCAAAACACCATTGGCACTTAACTTGGTTCTCAAAGAAAAGCTCGTGGGCATAGTTGTTATGGTAGATTTGCATATTTCACGTTTGAATACAACAGTGCATATTGTATTTATGATCATTATACTTAAGCCAAACTAAAACATAACTAAAACGCATTTCACTTGATAAAAAACGTATTTAATTTGTATTTATTTATTAAAGTGCTGCTTCAAGTAGGCGTTAGTGACAATTTCATTGATCAAAATTTTGTTACATACTGTTATTCAGGGTGTACCAAGAATGTTGTTTGGAATGAAGTTTTAAGAATATACATGATTTCTTATTAAAAGTTGACAATTTCTTAATGTGGATTAAAAATTTTAAGTCATATCAACCATTTTTGACAATAAAACGAGCAATATATCAAGGTTTTGGTTACCAATTTAGATTGCGATTTTCTTCATGTTCAATAAATAGGGGCCAAATGTTTAGTACCTTCTAGGAATAAAAATGGGATCCATGACTGACCCCATGTTATAAGTGGGTTTATAAGTTATCAGGGCATGAGTTATCATGGGAGTGGTGAACTGAGTAAATTATCTTATAAAAACCACATTCTTTTAAAATGTCCTCAACCTTCACAGATAGAATATCATCTCAAGATGCTTTCTAGTCCAAGAAGGTTGACATGAAGGAGCGCTTTTGACCTATTCTAAATCCCCAAGCCTGCAACTGGGATCGGGAGAGGGATATATTATATACAGGTAGTGGAACCCTGCTATAACACGATAACTGGGGTCCAAAAAATGGGATCGCGTTAATATCGGGGTTACATTAATGTGGGGTTATACAGTATTTTACTTTTTTCAGAGAAGAACTCATTGGCTGGTAGGGAAAAAATACATGTATTTAAAATTTCAGGAATCACATCATGATTTTATTATATTCAAATTCATATGCGATCTCTTCCCCAAAATGATAATAAATTTTTTTATACACTATTTCACTTACTTGGACCAAAAACTATTTTTTCATGTGCGAATGAATATACAAAATTTTGGGAACCATGCCACAACCACGCTATATCCAAATTCACATTATTGCAGCGTGCATTATAGCGGGTTTGCACTGTATTTACTTTGGTTACTTAAAGGCACAAATCAGACCTGTGAATCCATAATCAACATCTGAAATATCACGCCTGCCAGAATATAAATATCTCAAACAAACCAATTTAAAAAAAAAAAAAAATTATGTTTACTCCCTGGTTTCCCATCCACAGTAGTTCTTGTGTGTCAAAGCAAAGGGAGCTAACTCCATAGTGACTACCTCCATCTACCAGCACGCTGTGGATCTCTCTGTACTCTCCTTCGGCATGAACTGGGTCAGGATGAGTGGGGAACATGCCAGGGGGCACCTGTCAAATCAAGAGGAAAAAAGAATAAAAACAATCTATTAAAGACTTTGCCCTTCTTTCACTGGTGAATAATCCGTAAACCAAACTTTTCAGTTGTGAGCACTCAAAAGGTCTCTAAATATGAAGCCAATAATCTCAGGCCTGTTTTTTTGGAATGGAGGGTCTAAATTAAATTCTGGCTCTATATCTGACAAATATTGACTACATACATGTATCTTGAAAGATTAACTTAACCTAGATTTTGCACTAATAATGTCAGTTGGCAATACATGGGGTAAAGCATAGTTCTGCAATGCATGGTAGCTATAAACTGATTCAAATTCTTCAAGAACTGTACAAAACTTATTAGCTTTAATGCTGTATGCTAGATAAAAATAGGGGTGGTTGTTGTTGTAGGGTTTAATGCTATTTTTTTCAGCACAAGATAGTCTATATATGCCATCCAGTATAAATGGTGGAGGAATAACCCAGGAAAACCCTGGAAAGATCCACTGACCCATGAGAAGCAACCGGCAAGCTTTCTCAACCCAAGACTTGAACCCACTCAGATAGGTGAGATGGCAGTGATCCAAAACAGAGTGCTTTAGACCACTCGGCCACTCGGGTCCCACAAATAGGGGTTATCATTGCTGTAATTAATTCTCATGCCGAGTTCTTAAATTTGCAATAAATTTAATTATATAACAAGCATCAGTCAAAGGACTGAGGATCTACTGTCTTAAAAGAATCTCCAGGAATCCAAGATAAAATTGTTTCTTCTTGTTAACAGCAGACATTTCTGAGCAATGGATGTAAGATCAGCACTATTTTGAATTGGGACCAACAGTACCTCAGAGGTATTTTAGTGAAAACCCTGTCAATATGAATATCTATTCAGAAGCAGCAGTGATGATTATATTTACAAAATGAAAATCAAATCAACCACACTGGATGTCAGATCTACTATATTTCATTTAGGGAGAAATAGCTATCATTTGAAGTCCCTTGTCGAAAACACCAAGTCAATCTGACCATCCATTCAAGTGAAGCAGTCATAACAAGATTTTCAACATGGTCACCATGGTGGCCATGCTGGATGTCAATTCATAATCATTTTTGTTCTGGATGAACTAGACTTCATAAGTAGCCTTCTGGTGAAAACCGCAAGTTGATATGCCTTTAGGAAAAGAATTATCAAGAATTATATGATGGCTGCCTTGGTTGCCATACTGGATTCATATCAGCACCAATATCTCGGTACTTTTATTCAAAATATATACCATACAATACACAGAGTGTTTTACAGTATGACAGATTCAAGTGCAACAAATGGTGATTATTGAAACATGTTGTCAAAGCAGACGTGTGTGTAACTATTGATGAAAGCAGAGTACACTACAGAAACAGTACATTAACAGATGTTTTTGATCTCCTTTATCTGCTAAGATTTGTTGTATGTGATATCACCCATTATCTTTACAATCACTTAAGACTCTTTCATAATCAGAAAACTACAAGACTAATATGCCCTTTTTGTAAAACCTGATAAAACAAGCTCACTGGAAGAAAATTAGCACATTAAATAACGACAAGGCTTAGACTATGTTGATTGAAGCATAGGCACACTGTCATAATGAACAAATTGGGC
The DNA here is from genome assembly GCA_028554795.2 of Sinohyriopsis cumingii. Lineage (NCBI taxonomy): Eukaryota > Metazoa > Mollusca > Bivalvia > Unionida > Unionidae > Sinohyriopsis > Sinohyriopsis cumingii. The sequence goes on along the minus strand of CM068840.1, from coordinate 97,498,053 downwards.
AATAAAAGAAGGGATTTAGTGAAGTCATAAACCTGTTGTTGAAAATGTTCTGGCATCATCACAGGAGGAATCATTCCAACACCTGGATTCATCTCCACCGGACCAGTGGGAAATCCAACATTCAGACCTGATGCTGACATATGATTGAAGTCCATATTCACACCTTGGATTCCTAACCCAGGGTAGATTAAATTGGGGTCTGAAAATTAAAGAAATCAGAATGGGTTAAATGTAGACGGAGTTTACAAGTATCTGATAGCTAGATACACGGGGTCCATCTAAATCCTGAGTGGCCTATCAGATTTGATAAAAACGTGATGTGCATTTTCATTTTGATGTTAAATTAATAATAGTCAACCAGTTGCTGAGGCTCGATTTGTAGCTCAATCCATCGTGTGTGTGTGTGTGTATGAATTTTAACATAGCTTTAACGATTTTTCAGTCATATCGCTATGATGTCTGCAGTGCAGCAGAATTTAGTGATGTCTAGCACTGGGGCATCATGCCGCAGACATGTAGCATGATGTCTCACCCCATCATATTACTCGGACACCAGGCCAACCAGTCCTAACACTAACCTCTTAATGCTGAGCGCCTAGCGGGGCAGTTGTCAGTACCATTTTTACAAGTCTTCTGTATGACTCGGCCGGGGTTCGAAACTGATCTGCTGCATCAGAGGTGGATGCTTTAGCCACTAGGCCACTGGAGCAGTCAATCCACCTTATGAAGATCATCTGCTTAATTCAAGGGTCAAATTAATCGAAGATTAATTTTCATTATAACTGTATAGATCCTGCTGTGCTAATGTGAAGTCACATGACCAAAACAGAAGAGTCATTTGACCCTTGAATCTCAAGAGTACAAATCAAAATCTTGAGCCATTTGCTTTGAGTCACAATTTTGTAGCTGTGATTGCTCCTCATTCTTGGTGCAAACTGATGCTCAAGATTTCTTGCAACTTTATTCTCTTTATCCTCATAACTAACTTTCTATTTCTTTGGAGCCAGATGGTCAGAATGATCACTGGCACATCATTTCTGTGACAGACAGAAAATATACTTCTTTAAGCCATTGTGAATAATTATTGTGTATGTGTGTGTGATTTTGATTTTTAACATAGCCTTAATTCTTTTTAGTCATATCACTACGATGTCTGCAGTGTGACAGTTTGTTGTGATGTCTAGCACTGGGGCATCATGCCACAGACATGTAGCATCATATCCCACCCAGTAACATTATTCTGACACCAGACCAACCAGTACTAATACTAACTTCTTAATGTTAAACGCCAAGTGCGATAGCTGCTAGTACCATTTTTAGAAGTCTTTGGTATGACTCGGCCGGGGTTCGAACCCGAAACCTCTTTCCATGGCAGACATTCTAACCACTAGGTCACCGGAACGGTCCCTGAGATGAATTAATATAAGCTACTGTATGACAACTGAGTGAAAAAGATAGAAGTGTATATTAGTAATTCACTGCAAAGATATTTTTTTTTATAATACCCACAGGCAATTTTAGTTTCTTTCACAAAATCACTGACTGGTGACCACTGATTACATTAATTGTGATTATTTAGTTTCAAACTTTACAGGATTTCAACAGTTTTCTGATCCATATCACCCCTTGAATCACTTTATTTTGTTAAGAAATGAGAATGTCTTCTCTGTATCAGCATTTGAATGTGGCAACTACAAAACAAATCTCAGCCTGCATGAAAGTGCAAACTTCATTTTTCCTGTGGCTGGGTTTTAAGACTGCTGGCTACTTCCAAAGCTCCTCCAAGCTAAGTTCATCCTGAGGAGAAAGTTTCTTAGCTGGACACAAGTTTCATATTTATACCCTGAGGTTTTAAGCAATGGGAGAAAGCTTGTTTTGGCATTTTAACATCAACTGAACTGAAATGTATATACTGCCCTTAAATATTCCTCTAAAAACATCTGTAACAATGCATTAAGATTTAAAATAATAATAAAAAAATTAAAATACCTATTCAATTATTTTTTCCAAATCATTTCTATTTTTTTGTCTCTCATTTTTTATATCTCACCTCTGCCAAAGGTCAGCCACTTATTATTAAAAGACTTCTAAGCCATGAACACTTTTGATCCCTATTATTATTATAAAACCTCATAAAACATCTAGCCTTATATTCTCCAGACTACAACAGTAAGATAATCAACAGCTTGTTGTATACACATGGTAGCCATCATAATCTGATTACTCAGCCCCACATCATTGCACTGGTATAACATTTCTGGTCCCCAGTAAACAAGTTTTCGCTGCTGGTGTAGTGTGGGAATAGAATACACAAACATACCAACTTTTCTGACATAATAATAATAACTTATCTGTCAAAAGTGGTGAGGTAGATTTCAAATAAGAAAATGTTATGTGCTTTTGACAGCCCTTAAAGTACTATTTTTATGCTACTGCCAATAGAATCACATGTATCAAACACCAATATCTGATCAAAGGTCAATCCAATCAAGTTATAACTGATTCCCTCTACCCCTATCACAAACGCCAAAGATAATCACAAAATAATCTAACCTTGAGTTGGTTTTGCCCACCAAAGCATAACATCAGTGACCTGTTAGCTTTGCCCAGTTCAAGTTCATATTGATTTGTGCATAGGTGTGATATTATTGTCTGATAAGGTGTAGACAGTAGTCTAGCATATGTCAACCACTGGTGCATACAGAAAATTGGTTATGGACAGAACAAACTCAGTACGAAATTATGCCAGAGGTGAATCATGGGTAAATAAATGAGACTTATGCTCATCCCCAGATCAACATGTGTCCTAAAAATGCACAGACTGGAATTTCCACGTGTCAGAAATGGTTCAACTATAAATCTGAAGCATCAAAACCTGAGGTATCTGTCTACTGACAACCCTCTTACAGGTATTACTGGAATAAAACTGTTTTATCACAATATGGTACCTTTACCTCAACATATGTTGCAGAATCCAAATATTTAGTATGCCTAAAATGCATTTATTAAAGCAATGTGAAGTGTGTGTGTGAATGTTTGAATTTTTAGTGTAGCTTTAACAACTGGAGTCATACCATGATGATGTCTGAAGTGTGGCATTTTCTGGTGATGTCTATCATTGGGGCATCAAGCCACAGACATGTGCCATCATATCCCACCCAGTCATATTATCCTGACACCAGGCTGACAGGTCCTAACACTGACCTAATCATGATGTCAAGTGAGGCAGCTGTTACCAGTTGTACCATTTTTATTAATACCTGGTATGACTTGACATGGGTTCAAACCTGGGACCTCCTGCATCCAACAGATGCTCTAACCAATTAAGCAAGCAGAGCGGAAAGCAATTAAAAGGGTTTTTTAATGATCAAAATGATATTCTCTGGCTGTCAACAAAAACTGGGACCAGCAGGATGCCTTAATTAAGATAAAAGAATCATCCCTTTTCAAATACCTTCTTTTCGTGACATTTTGGCTTTGGAAGCATTCTTTCTGTCAGATAAACCTTAAAGATGGTGTAATTCAAGCTCTTTACAGTGCTGTCTATGTCATCTCCCTAAAATGCCAATCTCCACATTAGTATCACCTAAAGTGTGTGCTAATGTTGTCATGTAGGCAAATATAATCAAATGAAATTAATACTAATTGTTGTTCTAAAATTTAATGCTGATGTAGTTCAACCAATGTCTATTTAATCCTGACTGTTGAATGCTTAGCACCTTAAACATTATTAAAGCTGTACCAATGTCATTTTTTGCCCATTAAGCTGATACCGCATATAGCCAATTATTAAATCTGCCAATAACGATGAGACTGATTATTTCATTATTATTTGTTTTATAACAACGACTGGTTCAGAAACAAACCTATTAGTGTAATGCAAGCAGGTATTTTGCTGTGTGAGTTATAATATAGTTGTTTATGCGACAAGTGAATTTGAACTTCTATAAAAAACAAAAACAGAAACCAGATACAAAGTACATTGCTATTTACAGAAAACAACGATCACACAAACATAAAACTTGAAAAACTTTAAAGCTAACACTGATAAAACTTATGTTTGCCAGTTCAAGATATAAATGAATGAAAATGTATTAAGCTATTCTTTTAACTTACTTTCAATGATGCAGGTCGCCATTACTAGATTTCAATAAATGACTAACAAATGTTAATAACGATAGCCCAATAATAATTAAAATTAATAATACGCATGCTTTAAGACTAAAGTTAAACATCACTGTATGCTGGCTGCAGCTAATTGAGGTAGGTTGTATTTAAGCACCAGTAACTTTTCTCCCTTCTCGACAAGTAACGATCCATGATGATCCCAAAAAGTCTGGCCTGTGCCACTAAACAGCTTCTTGCTCAGAGTGCTTGAAGCTGGTGCAGACAAATGGCATCTAGCTAATTTGGTCAAGTGGACGAAGTGAAACCTGTGAGTGTTCCACCAGCTGTATATGTCTTCTTGTGGTAACAGATACAATTCAAGCTTTGCGTCAACGGTGTCATCCACATGGGTTGTTTTGTTGATGGTACGGACAGGTTCGTCACAGTCCACAAAAAATAAATCCCAGAGATGCAACATTGATGGTGCAGTGGAATTTGTTTCAGTTTGTTTTTCTTTCTTTGGTTGGGGGTTCCTCTTGCTTTTCAGCTGACGCAACTATGATGCATTCTGCTCTAAGCCATTCTTTGGATCTGGTCACAAGTAATTCTTTGCTGAATAGGCAATGTTTGAATTGTGGATCCATGATGGTGGCCACGACAAGCTTCTTGTTGCTGGCAATGTCAGCAAAACATGAGTTCAGTGACATCAGCATATCACAGAACATTGTATGAACAAATACTTTGACCTGCTTCATGCTCTCGAGCCAGCAACATAAAGAGCATTTTCAGCATAGGAAGAATGATGGATACTGATGTTTGGCTATCACTTACTTCATCGGTAATGTCCATGATTGGGCCTAATTTGTCCACAATATTGTTAATCAAGACCCACTGTTGGGCTGTTAGGCTAGGCAGGTCATAGAGAGTAGCATAAGCACCCAAGACTTGTTTTTGTTCATATAATGATACCAACATATTGTACATAGAATTCCAGCACGTCTGGACATCCTGGATGAGTTTCTTATGGGAAACGCCAAATTTTTCATACTGTTCTTCAAGCTACTGTTGTGCCAGGATGGAGTGCCGGAACTTGCTGACTATGGATCACAGGATCGCCAAAACATCTTTGACAGCTCGTTATGAGAGAATGCCATCACTGACGAGCTGCAGCATGTGTGCAAAACAGCTGATGCTGTCAATTTCAGCCAGACGCATTGCTTTAACCATGTTTGCACCTCCGTCATGCAGAAGAACATGGACACGAGTTTTGGGAATGTTGTATTCCTCGCTTAATTTGTCCAGTTTGCTCACCAAATATTCTCCTGTGTGTGATTCATCGAGAGGCATTGCTGCTAAAATCACCTGTTTCCACTGAAAGTCTTCCATCAGCCAGTGTGCCGTAAGACTCGACAAGGCTATACCAATGGAGAGGTCTGACCATGCTAAGGTCAGATTGAGCAGAAACTAAATCACACACCTTGCTTTGTATCACCTTATGCATGTCAGGTATCAAAGATGTGGAAAAGTACTTCTGACTTGGAATTTTGGAGCGCGGTTCTGCCTTGGCCATCAGATGTTGAAATCCAATGTCATCAACAACGGAAAATAGTTACACATATACTGTCATGAACTCTGCAATAGCTCTGTGCCAACTAATAGCTCACAGGTCATCACATGCAAATGGCTGCTTCCAGCCCAGCATGGCATCAATAATCTGAGTACGAGGAATTGATGCAGCTGCTGAGGTTAACTGTGCAGCATCCTTTTCTTTTTTACCTGCCAGAAACAAGCCATGTTTGACGATGTGCTTGCAGCGCAAGTGCTGGACAAGATCTGATGTCATATAGTTTTTAGAATCCTTTCCACCTCTGGAAATGCATGCTTTGCAAAGTGTGCAATTTGCTTTGGACTTGACTACATTTACTTTGAAGTAATCCAGACTAAACTTGCGTGTTTCGAGTTCGACATTATGCATAGGCTTGGTAGTATATTTAATGGTGTATAATCACTAGTCAATATTAATAATCCAAATGATTCGAGCTCTTGAAACAATGTTTTAAATCAAGTTACTACTAAGTTATCCACGTGGTTGGATGGATGCACACACCACGCTGCGAGTCACGTGCTGAAGCAGCACAACAGCTGCGGTATCCAGGGGTAATGTCGCTTATGCTGGCATGCCAATATCAATGCTGCATAATATTTGTATGTCAGCATTCAGCTGCTTCATCATGCAACCGCTTTTTGTTGATCAGCAGCATTGCAGGACTGGCTAAAGAACAGATTAACTATAGTGAGTTACAGTGTCGTAGTAATTTCGCTAGCTATCTAATCTGCCTAGCTATCTGCTAATGTGTATGCTGGAAGTTCAACAGCCACACAAGGCCTCATTGGCTGGTTGGCTGCTGTGATTGGGATGAGTGCACGAATAGTATTGATAATTTGTTGTGTGCAGACAATCAGCAGTAGCATACAGCAAGTGTGTTAAAAAGTATTTCCTTTTAAGAATATAATGTCTTTCAATTAACCCCCATATCAATGTTTATTCCTTAATTTCCACTATTTAATTCTGATTTAAAATTCAAGCCATGTCAAGATGAATGTTATGACTGAATTTATATTTTGGAAATTTGCATCGGTACAGATTATTTCTGCCACTACCGACTATACTGATTGTTCTAATAATCGGCCCGATTAGAAGCTTGGCCGATTAATCGGTACAGCTTTAAATATTATCTGTAAACTTCTGGATGAAAATTATCGACAGCTATGGACTTTTACAATGTTGTCCAGGTACTAAGCTAGGTCAAGAAAAGATGATGTAAGGTCTATCATGACAAATAATAGGATATCACAGCACATGTTATTCAATCCACTTCGTATTGGATCACACCTTTGGATTGACCCTGCAGAAAAATGTCCACATACAGTATACTGTAACATTTATTTTTCCATGTGTATTTCTTGAGAATGACCTTACAAAGAGTATAGATATGCAAGGACTGAAATAAGGTGAAAAATCAACATTTATAGGTGTGTGTATGATTTGGACTTTTAACGTAGCTTTAACAATTTTTCAGTCATAGTGCTATGATGTCTGCAGTGTGGCAGTTTATAGTGATGTCTAGCACTGGGGCATCATGCCGCAGACATGTAGCATGATGTCCCACCCAGTCACATTATCCTGACACCAGGCTGACCAGTCCTAACACTAACCTCTTAATGCTGAGTGCCAAACGAGGCAGCCATTAGTATCATTTTTGCAAGTCTTTGGTATGACTCGGCCGGGAATCGAATGCCTGACCTCCTACATCTGAGACAGACGCTCTAACCACTACGCTACTGAAGCAGTCACATTTAAAGGTATGTGTAATCAAATTCTATAAAAAAAACTACACCCATTACTGAAATAGAACCGGATGCCTACATTACCTATATGACTTGTACTTTACAAGCATCTAGCAATTTATATTCGACTCTTACTTTTTCTTTCTATCAGTTGATCAATGAAAAGGTGATTCCTTATTACAATGATTTGTTAGTTTCGAACCCTGGCCGAGTCATACCAAAGACTTATAAAAATGGTACTAACAGCCGCTGTTAACTTTTCTTCTTCCTTGTAACTATCCAAGATTGGCCAGTTTTACCACAGAGAATTGGGAACGAGCCAGAACAATTAAAACCTTTTACACTCAATACTTTAATCAGGACCTTCATAAAATTAGAAGCAACACCACACGAAACAGCATTCTGTTAGGTCTGTGGTACATGGCATCATCAAATGTAATATGATCATTGTTATCAGCATTTTGCTTTCCCTGCAGTTGTTCCTAAATTTCATGTAGCTATATATTCTATACATATCATTTGAGGCAGATCTGTACATTATACACTAACACTGCCTGTACTTTTGTTTCAGATGGTGGTAGTATAAATTGAGAAAAGCCATGGTGATGGAATAAAGAAAAAAATAGCAGGCTCATTAGATTATATATATATATATATACACACACACACACACACACACACACACACACACACACACACATGTACAGTGTTTCCCTTTACCCTCATTTGCACTTCAGAGACCCCCAAATTTTTAATATGACCCCCAGTTTTGATACCAAAGTTTGTTTTTTACTCAGTCTGACCCCCTGTTTTGACACCAGGGAGATTTTTGACTCTCACTCTTACACCCCTAGGGGATACACTGATGTACCACCATGTTGGCCAATTCTGTGCATCAGGTAATTCTGCGCAACGATACATCATTTCTGTAAAAATGTAAATGAAGATGTGATTTCTAAATGTCAACATGAAGGACCCACTCCATGACCTTCTTGAACCTGTAACCCAGAAAATCCTTATTACTATGTATCTTTTAGGATCATACAAATACATTATATAAAAAATGGAAATGTATACCTTAAAAAAAATCTGCAACTTAATCCAAGTTTCCAATTTTGCAAGAAGTTGTCCCACAATTAGAAAATCATCTGCAACCCAAAGTGTCAACCATCCACTAGAACGGGATTCTCAAGAAATTCCCCCGCATATAGTCTGTTTCTAAATTCTTTAGTCATTTTTCCCCATAAACAAGATGTTGTAAACACATTAGATCCTATTCATTGTTCTTTCTCTTCCACATAAGAGCTTATTTTTTATAAAATGCTGAACTTTACAATTTTTTTATAAGATCGGTTTAGTCTGCTTAATATCTCCTGCCATTTATTGGCATTGTTATGTTGAATTTTGTAATGCTAGCTATAAACCTGACCTAATTACTCGACTGAACTGCTGACAGAAACAGTTCAAAGCAATGTATTTCATTTCTATAGCCCGAGGGATAAACATTACATCTTTTCAAAGTTGTGCGCAGAATAGGCCGACATATCGCGAGTCATGAAAACACTGAGTGGTATCCCGTGTGTCCAAAATTATTATTTTGAACATAATATTCTGGTGACAATTGCCTCTTTTCAAATTGTAAGCATTGCAGTATTTCATTTTCGTCAATCAGTCGAATTCGGTATGCGGTATGCTTCAATATTGGAGACGGAAACCTTATGTACGCAGAGATGCCCCCGACAGTATATGAGAGAGAGAGAGAGAGAGAGAGAGAGATTCTCAGGACCATAGCATCTCGATTCTTTGCTCACGATTTATTTATAAATACTGCGTGTATTACATATTACGTAAAGGCTTGTTTCGCTCTTTGCAATTTACCTATTTATAAACAAATTACAGTAGTATTACTATTAGAACAATACGAGCCACAGTACAGTAGTATTACTATTAGAACAATACGAGCCACAGTACAGTAGACCAGGAGCAATCGAAATTAAAGTGCAAATGGTCGTTTCTTCTAATATTGCATGATCAATCAAGTGACTTCCCAAATATGAATTGTATCAGTATGGATATAATTTAAACCCATTAATGTTCGTTTTAATAATCTGTATTTATTATCTACCCTTACCATCTATTGCGGTAAATATTGGAAGCAAGTCTGTATTATATACCTCTTTACAAGAGAGCATTATCAAGGGAGGTAATTCTGCCTCACGTCACTTTACTAGAAGAGGTGTTTATCGAAACAGGACACAAAAGCATAATAAATACAGTAGATCTCCCATGCTGGTACACCCACGAGGTCAGGCACGCACAACTGAATAGTTGATACCACTAGAGAAATTCAGTATAGCAGAAGTAATACACAAATGTATTGGCAATTGGAGAAAAAAAATAGTATTAAGTCGATCTTTTCAAGCTGTGTCACCACCGGCTCTTTTTGTTGTATTAGTTACAACTATGTCAAATAAAGAAGTACTGAGTGTTTGTTTAAAGTATCACTATGTAATTTTCAGACATTAGGGGAGAGTTTTTTTTGGGGGGGGGGCAATGAGAGATTGCGTAATGGTATTGTCTGATACGCTCTTTGTAATGAAAGTTTTGTGGTTCGTATTTTACAGTTATTTCACATAAAGTTTTAACGTTCGAAAATACCGACTTTTCTGTAATACAGTTTACTTGAATTGTAAAATGCATTAATGGACCAGATAATGGGGTCGGAATAGGTTGGTATTACAATATTTCGAGCCTTGCTATTTTGCCATTTGAATCTATGGCCTAATGGTTAGAGAGTCCGCCTCGAATGAGGAAATGTTGCGGGTTCGAACCCCGGCTGAGTCATACCAATTTTTTTTTTTATATAAAAAAGGTAATTAAAGCTGCCTCGCTAGGCGCTCATCGTCAAGAGATAAGTGTTAGGACTGGTTGGGCTGATGTCAGGATACTGTGACTGGGCTACATGTTTGCGGCATGATGCCCCAGTGCTAGACATCACTATAAACTGCCACAGTGTAGATATCGTAGCGATATGACTGGAATATTGTTACAGCTACGTTAAAAAATCCAGATCACACACACACACACACACAAGAAATATGTGCTCAGAGAATATATCTCTGTCTTAAGTCATTGAGAAAATTATTATTAACCCAGAAATTATTGGAAAATGAACAAAGTTATAAGTATGACAAATGTGATCTGTTGTACTGCAGATGTTAGGCTTGTCACGGAATGTGTGTGTGTGTGTGTGTGTGTGTCTGTGTGTGTGTGTCTGTGTGTGTGTGTGTGTGTGTGTGTCATTGCATTATATATGAACAAAAATGTACTGTTTGATTAGCGCCTACCGGATTACTCGAGGGTGGTTTATTTTTAAAATTCGAGTTCGTTTCACCCAGTGTTCCACGAGCAAAGTGCTTGCAGTGATAAACCCGATAACGTCCACTTCTTTGGATGTAGATTTTCAACAAAACACTTAGAGTAAATTGTCATTGTGTTATCACAACACATTCAGTTTTGTCGGGATGCTGTCCACTTTAAGGTTGGCTTCCTGAACAAAACACAAAGACTGCTGAGCAAACTTTCTTACAGCGGGCTATGCCCAACCGAACCAGATATTGACTGTGTGTTGAAAAATACATAGCCCACACTAATAACCTTTTACGGACGGCTTCCTGACCAACAAAAAGCATGTACGGCAAAGTATCTTAGTGTGATTGTGTGTTGAAAAAGACACACACACACACACACACACACACACACTTTACTCGGTACTTCTTTCACTGAGATAGAGACAACTAATTCACACAGAAAGCCTGTGGCAAAATATCTTGAAATAATGATTTAATGCAAGTTCTTTATTGCCAAAGCATCTTTGCATTACTGCAGCCGTCTTGAATTTCGCTACTGGTATCGGTCATTCATGGTGTGTACCTGTTCTAGTGTGCAAAGCATTATGGTAGGTTACGGCACCAGACTAGTAAAAAGTATGCTTCTGTGCCAGTGGAGTTTGCAAATTTCCCTGTATACATATCTCAGCTGAAAAACAACCAAGTAAAATATCAGATGTATGAACCACTCTTGAATATATGGGAATTAACATTAGCCCATATGTTACATCAGGGGTCCCAAACTCAAAACACCCTGAAGGCTGCATGAGGGCATTTTCGATGGTCCAAGGGCCGCAACACCACCTTGTAACGTCAATCGTTTTGCGGGACACAGGTAACGGGTTGGCAGACCGAAAACGGCCCGCGGGCAGCGTGTTTGAGACCCCTGGGTTACATTGTGGGACGCTATGGACGAGGGGAAATCTTATCTTAAAATGGTCTATAGATCTACATGGATGGGTTATTCTAGGAACAAGGGGAATTTAACATGGGATTGATTTTGTCCCATAAATCTAGAAATGTAGAGTTAGATGGGTCACTCTGGTGACAAGTGAAAAAGTTGTTGTTGTTATAGGGTTTAACGCCATTTTTCAGCACAAGATAGGCCATACATGGCGGCCAGTATAAATGGTGGAGAAAGTACCCGGGAAAACATCGGAAAGAACCACCGACCCACGAGAAGCTACTGGCAAGCTTTCTCACGTACCCATGTTGGTTGAGTCCGAGACTCGAACCCACGCAGACAGAGTTGAGACGGCAGTGATCCGTAACGGTGTGCGCTTTAGACCACTCGGCCACTCGGGGGCCCCCAAGTGAAAAAATAATGTTAAAATGTTTATCTACAATTAAGCACACCGCATATACCATCATCATGCTGTATGTAGTTGCCAGTACTCCATCATGTACTATCCAACACCCACACTAAATTATCAATGCGTTATGTGTTGTCACCAATACCCGATTACTGGGTCTGCCGTCTGCTGTCTCAGTGATCACATAGTTTAATATTTTGATTCTTATGGATTGCCTCCTGTGGAACATGACATTGACTTCATCACAAGACCTTTTGTTTTGACTCCCTTCAATAATGTGAAATCGCTGGGCTTATTTTCCATGGCTTGGACAATATTGTGTGCATTTTCTTTATCAGTGCAGTCTTACATTTAACGTAGAACATTTAGTGACCTGTTTTGAACGTGAATACTACAGAAATGGTTTAAAAAGGAAGGTGGTTTTATTTACATTAAGATTATTTTCTTTAGTACAGACACGTAGTGTATCGGTGGCCAGTTGACACTGTAATAGATCATTGGAAATCGCTACATATGATGTGATGATGGTAAAGTGTGTGGTCTTGGACAGTAGATGAAGGGGTATTGGTCATAATACACTGCATGTTGATGCTATTGAGTGGGTCTTGGAAAGAAGAAGACTGCCACTACACACGACGTGTGGATAGTATTGTGTGGGGTGTCGGATAGTAGATGACAGGATATTGGTCATACACTCGGCGCGTTGAAGGTATTTGGACGGTGTTGGATGGTATATGGTGTGGTATTGGTTTCTACATACGGTATATGGATAGTATAATCTGGGGTGCTTGATATTAGCTTACTATGGAATTATCCAATGTTCTTGACTCAGAATGAGATAAACATGTTTACAAAAACAAAATCAATGACTCAGGTCATGTACAAAATGAACTTGATTTTGGACAATGTCAAGTCCAAAATTCGATTATCCATAGCATTTAATGTATAAGAAAACTAACAAACAATGCAAATTAAATATACTTAACAGTATATGATGGGGTATTTGTCATTACACACGACGTGTTGATAAGTAGCGTAGGGTATGGATATTAGACGACTAAGTATTGGTAACTACACGTGGCGTGCTGAGGGTATGTTGTAGGGTGTTGGATAGCAGATAAGGGGGTCTTGGTCCCTACACACATCGTATTGACAGTATAGTGTGAGGGTTTTGATAGCTGATGACTGGGTATTGGTCACTACACAAGGCGCGTGATGGTATTGCGTGGGATGTTGGATAATAGACGGCGGAGGTATTGATCTCTAAACATGGTTCATTGATTGTGTTGTGTGGGGTATTGGTATAAAATGCTAACTTTACATTTCCCGTTGTCCTAAGAGTGGCATATCTAATCCTATCTTTCTTAGATTGATGTGGACAAGATCATTCTATGTTAATTTTATCTTGTCCACCTAGTGGCTCACCAATAAAAACCTACGGACCATTTTATATAGGATTTGCACTTGTCCTTATAGTGACTCGCCCATATAAACCTCCAGACCATTTAATAATGGATTTCCGCTTGTCCCCAAAGTGGCTCACCCATGTAGCCCTATGTATCAGTTTAATATATGACTTCCACTTGTCCCCAGAGTTACTCATCCATGTAAACTTATGGACCACTTTACTATAGGACTTCCACTTGTCTCCCAGAGTGTCGCACAATATGAGGCCCATACAATTAAAATATGTTCTGCCTCTATTCCACAGTGTGAGATTTTTGTCTGCCTTTAATGTTTGGTGGGTCTAAAACCCACTTCCATCCCCCTACCGTTTTCGGAAATTAACGAAGTGCCATAACAATGTATTCAAACTATTATAGCCATATATTTATGATAGTTATGTTTCTCTGACTAAACCTCGTCCGAATGACAAAATCAACCAAAAGTATTCAAGCTTTAAATTTGAGTCAGAGATTAGTTTTTGTTCAATCTGACATGTGTTGCCCAGCGGTACCTCCGCCACACAAAGGTCTGCTAACAAAAATATGTCAAACGATATTGAAATGAAGCTAAAGTCAAGCTGGTTATATTAATATGAAAAGAAACAAACTTACAACAACAACAAACAAACACAAAGAAACACAACTTATGTATCACCCATGAGCAAACAATACTGTGAAATAAACGAAGAAAGGTAGTCAAAGAATCAACGTTGCCAAAAGAACATATGTCGCCACTGCAGCGTGGTGGAATTATATTAGTTTGTCTCATCTGTTGTGACATGTTCAGATATGTGGCGCCCTAGACTCTTTTAAAAGTAATCTTCCCTTACATTTCAGTGGCGACATCTATTTTTTTGATAAAGTTGGTTAGACTGACTAGGTACCGGGTTTGTGTCATTTGACAGTAGTGTATGCGCATTGAGGGATGGACATTTTTTTTCTTATAACCATAATTGTATATTTGTTTTATTTCGTTAGTTTAACTGGTGTTGTTTTAGTTTGTTTCATTTAAATACCATTCATATCGTCTGGCTTTTGACTGTCAGTCGTATTTTGTTCATTTTTGTAGCATTTGTGTTCGATAAGCATTCATTGTTGTTTCATTGTTTTCGTTAGTATATGACATTTGTTTGCCTTGCATGAATGTCACTTGATTCATTTGATGTTTTGTTCCATTTGACTTTAGTCAGTTTCAGTCATCATTGGCTTGTTCTGTTTTTGTTTTGCTTTATTCCGCTATTTACATCATACTACTTTTGTCTGTTTAGATTGTGATTCATTTATTTCAGTTTTGAATATTAATTGGTGTTTCTGAGCTTTATTCTTTTATTTTATAAGCGTGTTTATTCAGATCAGGTCAAGCGTTGGGAAGTTGGGTTTCCAAAACTTTAAAAGGGTCCCGACATTCCTCGAAAGGGCATCGAAGCAAAACTCACAATGACCATAAAACTCAGTAAACATGCTCAAGAATGAAGCGATGGTCAAATTTAAAGTGTCAACGACTTTACTTGTGCGTGTGTGTTTGTGTGTAAGGTTCTTTTTATGGGAGAGGCCAAACCCGACCGCCCGACCCATCTGGCTGCTTTTTTTCATAGCCTTTTTACATTTACTTGTTTAAATTTCAGTTTTTGCTGCGGTGCTGACCATTTATAGTTATGCCTTGCGTGAAGATCCAAATTTTCATTTGCTGACGAGAAAAACGCCTACTGCATCCATGTGTGTTTAGAAAGCGATGTTTAATCATATCATTGTATGCTTCAGATATAATTTTGGCTTGAATGATTGCAGAAAATGTCTAGATAACTTTTTGGATAGCTAGATATGTCTTTGGAGCTTTGCTTCTATAAAGTTTCCTCGAAGCGTCTACTATCTGTGTAACAGCAGTCAGTAAAACATTTTACAGGACACTTGTACGGCGAAAACCTCACGGAGCCACGTGAGTGTCAGATAAACTGGCCTGAACCTTGATACCCACTTAGTGTTCCCGAACACAACCTAAATTTATCCGTTCGTTACCGAACCCATAATTACTTTAATAGATTTTAATTGTTGAAAATGTATTAAATCCGAACTTATGTAAATATTAATAACACAGGAAGATCGAGTTGGATTGAAAGACAAAAAAAAAAAATTGGATTGAGGATCATAACTACTGTTGATTATAACAGTTTTCAATCCAAATTTAACAAGTAAAACAATACACTTTAGCGAAGGAGAAACACAATGAATCAACTAGTTTCTTTTTTCTCCTTTTTTCTATTTCTGAATGTAGACTTTTTTTGAAAAGATAAAGAAGATATTTAAATACTGTCTTCAGATCACATAGTGGAAAATATCCGCCTTTTAAACAGCAGTAATCAATGTTTTAACGAGGTAAAACCATTGGTGCCTACACATGATGAGAAAGACTGAATGAAATAGTGCAAAACCCAAATTAAGGTTATTTATCCTCCTTGATTGTTACACGGTGTATTTTGGCCAAACGACTTCCTACGACACAGCACAAAAGATACGCTGCAACCAATAATTGAACTGAGATGAATAAATCGATTACAGTATTGTAATTATAACTATGTGAAATTAATTAATCAGCTGCCACTTAAACAATTATATCTTTTAAGCTTCTAAAACTTTCCCCCAAATTTCAAAATTGCTTCGACTTGGATTTGGCTTGGATTTTTGTTAACGTAGCTTTAACAATTTTTCAGTCATATCGCTTCGATGTCTGCAGTGTGGCAGTTTATAGTGATGTATAGCAATGGGGCATCATGCCGCAGACATGTAGCATGATGTGACATCCAGTAACATTATCCTGACACCAGGCCGACCAGTCCTAATACTAACCTCTTAATGCTGAGCGCCAAGCGAGGCAACTGTTAGTACCATTTTTGTAAGTCGTTGGTATGACTCGGCCGGGGATGGAACCCACGATCTCCAATGCGGACGCTCGAACCACTAGGCCACATGAGCGATATCAAAATTGCTTCGAAATAACCCTTATAAAGAAATGTACATGTGATCACATGCACACGTGTCTTTACACGACGATGTTCATCTTTTCAAACCATAAAGATCACTGATGTTGTCGATGAGTAACCGCAATTTTACACAAAAAATGTAAGCTAAATATGAATCGTTTGAACTTTGTTAATTTTTAGTGAAGTTTCGAAAACTAAAATCAATATAATTACTTGATATGTTGGAGGTCGATTAATTTTTTCATTAGAAATGCATAGATCCTGCTGTGCTAATGTGAAGTCATATGACCAAAAATACATGGCGCATTGACCAAGAAGGGCACTTGAACAGTAAGCTTAAATGGACGTTAAATAACCCGGTTTGTAAGTGCTGTTGCTATCTGTTAATGATATAATTTCATATCGGAAATAGGCGTGTATGTTGCAACTCCTTTACATGTATCTTTATTCATGGTCATTTATAAATGACCAATCCGACATTTGTAATATTTCTCTTACAAAAGAAGTATCCAGTCATGCAACATTGAATGCAGCTTCGATTTCGAATGTGAAAGATTTATCGGACTTTTTGTACCACCAGCAAGCTGAAGAGCTCTTCCGTTTACTTTTTAACACTGAAACATACTTAAACATTGTCTTTGCTATGTTATCGTCTATAGATCCACTAGCATTCATTGTTCTGTGCTATTCTACTGTTACTGACAGAGCTGCGTTATGGTAGAATTGTAAATGGCATCACTCAAGAGTTAGGCAAACTTGACTCGGGGTACTATGAAATTTCCCTTTACTTTTGACATTGTTCGTTTATCTAACAACATATCTAAAACGGATTTCTGTTCTTTTGACACAATATTAACTTTAGATATATGTTCTTTGGTTGATTTTTTCAGGTATTTACATATTTGTAATCGACCGTGCTTTTCGTATGGATCAATAACAAAGCTAATAAACCAATACCAGTGATATATTCTTTTTGAGCTCAGCGAACTTTTATAATCTTGTAATGTTACAGTTTTATCTTGTTCATGTTTAAATGTGTCTTATTTGTCTCTTTTAAATTCCTGCGAACGTTTTCCAAGTTGTTTGCTAAGTATATACGTGGATCCTTCCATCAAGAAGAAGTATAGTTATGGATCCTTCCATCAAGAATAAGTATAGTTATACGTGGATCCTTCCATCAAGAAGAGGTATAGTTTATACGTGGATCCTTCCTTCAAGAATAAGTATAGTTATACGTGGATCCTTCCATCAAGAATAAGTATAGTTATACGTGGATCCTTCCATCAAGAATAAGTATAGTTATACGTGGATCCTTCCATCAAGAAGAAGTATAGTTATACGTGGATCCTTCCTTCAAGAATAAGTATAGTTATACGTGGATCCTTCCATCAAGAAGAGGTATAGTTTATACGTGGATCCTTCCATCAAGAAGAAGTATAGTTATACGTGGATCCTTCCTTCAAGAATAAGTATAGTTATACGTGGATCCTTCCATCAAGAAGAAGTATAGTTATACGTGGATCCTTCCATCAAGAAGAAGTATAGTTATACGTGGATCCTTCCATCAAGAAGAAGTATAGTTATACGTGGATCCTTCCATCAAGAATAAGTATAGTTATACGTGGATCCTTCCATCAAGAATAAGTATAGTTATACGTGGATCCTTCCATCAAGAAGAAGTATAGTTATACGTGGATACGTGGATCGTTCCTTCAAGAATAAGTATAGTTATACGTGGATCCTTCCATCAAGAAGAAGTATAGTTATACGTGGATCCTTCCTTCAAGAAGAAGTATAGTTATACGTGGATCCTTCCATCAAGAAGAAGTATAGTTATACGTGGATCCTTCCATCAAGAAGAAGTATAGTTATACGTGGATCCTTCCATCAAGAAGAAGTATGATTATACGTGGATCCTTCCATCAAGAAGAAGTATAGTTATACGTGGATCCTTCCATCAAGAATAAGTATAGTTATACGTGGATCCTTCCATCAAGAATAAGTATAGTTATACGTGGATCCTTCCATCAAGAATAAGTATAGTTATACGTGGATCGTTCCTTCAAGAAGAAGTATAGTTATACGTGGATCCTTCCATCAAGAAGAAGTATAGTTATACGTGGATCGTTCCTTCAAGAATAAGTATAGTTATACGTGGATCCTTCCATCAAGAAGAAGTATAGTTATACGTGGATCCTTCCATCAAGAAGAAGTATAGTTATACGTGGATCCTTCCATCAAGAATAAGTATAGTTATACGTGGATCCTTCCATCAAGAATAAGTATAGTTATACGTGGATCCTTCCATCAAGAATAAGTATAGTTATACGTGGATCCTTCCATCAAGAATAAGTATAGTTATACGTGGATCCTTCCATCAAGAATAAGTATAGTTATACGTGGATCGTTCCTTCAAGAATAAGTATAGTTATACGTGGATCCTTCCATCAAGAAGAGGTATAGTTTATACGTGGATCCTTCCATCAAGAAGAGGTATAGTTTATACGTGGATCCTTCCATCAAGAAGAAGTATAGTTATACGTGGATCCTTCCTTCAAGAATAAGTATAGTTATACGTGGATCCTTCCATCAAGAAGAAGTATAGTTATACGTGGATCCTTCCATCAAGAAGAAGTATAGTTATACGTGGATCCTTCCATCAAGAAGAAGTATAGTTATACGTGGATCCTTCCATCAAGAATAAGTATAGTTATACGTGGATCCTTCCTTCAAGAAGTTGTCAAATCTGGTTGTTAGTCAAGATAAGGCGTTTGTTCAGTTTTGTGTTCTTCATATTGGATTTCTTTGCGACAAAATTTTCAGGTGAATGCAAACATGATTTCAAGAATACATGATAATTAATCTTGACATTCTTTCAATTAAGCATTAATATCGACTTAAGCCCATCTTAATCCTATGTTGAGAGGAGTAAAATGTTTGTACTTAAAAATTAATTTAAATAAAAAGGTTACGTGTAAATCATGGATACTATGACATGTCCAAATGTGAAATAGACAAAGTCAAAACCGAACTCGAGAAAACTATATCTTACTGTAAACCATGTTGAAGAGAATACAGCAATAAAGAAAACAAGTACGGAGTGCAAATCAAGAGTAAGGGAATAAGTGTAACAATACTAATTACACGGAGCATACTTAAAGATGCTAAAATAATGGAATGTTTAGGATGATTCACATACCAATTTTAAAAAAAATAATTAAATAAAAAAATCACATCAAATACGACGTTGAAAATACTCGGTGTCCCATGCATTTATGACTAATGAGATGGCTAAACTTCCTCAAATCCTAAAGGCGTGGATGCAGGAAATTTCGATATACCGTAAAGGCGTGGGTGCAAGAGATTTTGATATACCGTAAAGAGATTTTGATACACTGTAAAGGAGTAGATGCAAGAGATTTTGATGCACCGTAAAGGCGTGGATACAAGAGATTCTGATGCACTGTAAAGGCGTGGATACAAGAGATTCTGGTATACCGTAAAGGCGTGGATACAAGAGATTTTGATACAAGTTAAAGGCGTGGATACAATAGATTTTGTTACACCGTAAAGGCGTGGATACAATAGATTTTGATACACCGTAAAGATATTTTGGTACACTGTAAGGGTGTGAATGCATGAGATTCTGATAAAACGTAAAGGCATGGATGCAAGAGATTTCGATATAAATAATGTGATGTCATATGCTTTTATTGACTTATCCGATCCAGAACAAAAGAGAAAGTGTTTTTAATGGTCTAACACTAGGTATGTAAAAGCTCGTGACAAGAGGTCTAAAAATTATAAAATGCTTCAAAAATATAGTTTCAATTCAAGTAAGTACACACAGATGAAAATTCGCAAATATATGTTTCTCATGCCGTTGTCAATTAACTTTTTGTAACACATCAGAATTGTTAAACCTTGACCAAGGCTGGTGAATTGTTCGAAAGTACTGTAACAGTATTGATATTTAGTTCAGAATGTAGTCGAATACAAGTTTTTAGCACTTCATGTGCTAGTCAAGATAACTTTCTCTCCAGAAAAGGAATGAAAGAATTGCAATATGATAATCCTGTCTCACCCTATATGTTCCACAACAACCATTCCAACAGTGTTTCATGTTGCATGACGGACCTAATTTTCAAGTAATTTTACTTGGGTATGATCCCCCACCTCATGGACTCATTTTGATTTTGCTTTAATTCAATAAAATCTGGTTGATAGTTTATAATAAACTACATAAACGCAACGTATTGTTCCTTACTCCATCACTATTACGAATAGTAGTTATGGCTAGCATGTCCGAGTCAGATGGTTCTTAGAAGAATTTGCGCGCGCAGCGATCGATTTAACTGGTCCATTTGACGTTTTAGGGCCAAGTTTTCGACAAGTCCATTATGAGATTTTTAGGTTACAACAGCCACAAAGCAGTCGTACATTGTAATGTATCAGATGATAACATCTTTCTGTGCGCATGCGCACAAACATGTTCTCATTTGTTTCTTTGTATTTGTGGGGTATTGTTCAGTGTCAACTTTTTAGAAAACAAAAAAGGCATTTGCTCATGGAGTACAGCAGTATCAAATTGTTCAACGTGGGTTCACTTAATGTGGTCCACTTAGGCTGAATTGCACGATTACACTAACAGTATTAGTGGTGGTCACAAGATTAATTGCATTCCCTTAAGACATGTCGCTGGATCAGCACTTTTTCCATTCAGGTCATGATATTTATTTACAACAACAAATCTCGTGTCCTCCAGAAAAAGATGGGAAATTTCAACACACCCTCCACCAGAAAAAAAAAGAAATTGATGTAAAAGGATATGTGTATTAAAAAAAATGGAATTGCGGATACGGCAATCGGTAGATTGCGAGAGAAAGAAAAGTACTGAAAGAAAATGCAGAATCGTTGATGAAATGCGGAATCAAAAATGCGGAACAAAAGTTTATCGTAATATATAATTTGCTAACACAAAACCTTTATAACAAGACTTAAAGTTTTATAATCATAAATGTAATAATCATAGTTTTAACTTTCTTTATTAAATGCTGAAGTCAAACATGAATGTTAATGTTTTTATTTGCATATATCGCAAACGTAACTGGTATAATTTTTCATAACCCATACACACGTGTTGTGATACCAACTTGGACGATTTTCACAAACAATCCAAGCATACACGTTACGTTTTCCTAATTTCCTATCTGGTGATAATGCTGCGTTGCATACGTGACAGATACAATGTTTGATTCCGCACTTTACCCACGATTCCACATGTCCATTCCGCACATTTTGTACCCGCATTACACCCTTTGCCGATTCCGCAATTCGGCTTTTTACAGATACCCGATAAAGGACTAAAAAAATAAACTGACATAGTAACATGAGGTTTAATTTATCTGAATTACGACATGAAGAGAAGAAAAATAAAAATAAAATAAGATAAGGGGATGAGAAGACGAAAATTACTTTTGTTTTTGCTGGCTGTAATATTGCAATGACATTAAAGGAGGATGTTGTTGTTATTGTTGTGGGGTTTAACGCCATTTTTCAGCACACGATAGGCTATACATGGCGGCCAGTATTAATGTGGAGGAAGAATCGTGAAAACCCTGGATAGAACCACCGACCCACGAGAAACTACTGGCAAGCTTTCTCACATACACATATTGGCTGAATCCGAGACTCGAACTGGCGCAGACAGGTCAGATGGCAGTGATCCGTAACGGAAAGCGCATTCGACCACTCGGCCACTTGGGGCCCCCAGAGGAGGATGTAAATCGTTTCACGAAGAAAACACTGTAAAATGTACCAGTACCGTGAGAAGCCGACTTGACCAGATTAATTTGCATCCAGTTTGTATTTCTATTTTGAATAGCCGTTGGTCTCAGAATTATTACCTTATGTAAATCTAAATGGTCAGGACATTTTACTAAGCCTAGTCTATTTGACATATTTTGTATTTTAATCGAATATTATGTAATTGCTATTAATCTCAAACAAATTAAACCAACAAATCTCATCCTTGGAGGATATGCAATGTAGGAAAGAAAGAAAGAACAAAAGAAAGAAAAGATTATACTGGCGTCACGCTGGGTTCATTCTGCGCTTCAAAATGATCTCCCAAAGTGGTCAAGACTAAAAGCAGTTAACATCTCTCTCTCTCTCACACACACACACACACGCACGCACACACACACACACACACATACACACATACATACATACATACAAGGGAAAATGTAATTGTTGCAATTTTTGCATGAAAAGTTATCAAAATGTGGTATCATTCTGAGCTTTGGATATTTATTTTTCATTTTTATTTACGTAGCGGTTTACACTATATTTTCCACAAAATATCAAGGAACGTTTCACACGAGATTTGTACTAAATTATATATTCATTTCGATTTCATACGGAAATTCGTCCAAATTAGGAATTAAAATATACCCATGTTACTCTGCGAATTGGGGCCCCGAGTGTTGTTGTTCTAGGGTTTAACGCCATTTTTCAGCACAACATAGGCTATACATGGCGGCCAGTATAACTGGTGGAGGAAGAACGCCAGAAAACCCAGGGAAGAACCACGGACCCACGAGAAGTTACTGGCAGGCTTTCCCACGTACCCACGCTAGCCGAGCCTTGGACTCGAACCCACGCAGACAGATGATTTCGGGGCCTCGAGTGACCGAGTGGTCTAAAGCGCTCACCGTTACGGATCACTGCCATCTCGCCTGTCTGCGTTGGTATGTGAGAAAGCTTGCCAGTAGCTTCTCGTGGGTCGGTGGTTCTTTCCGGGGTTTTCCCCGAGTTCTTCCTCCACCAGTTATACTGGCTGCCATGTGTAACCTATCTTGTGCTGAAAAATGGGGTTAAACCCTACAACAACAACTTTGCGAATGAATTGTAAAGTCAAAGAGCAAAAACAATATTAATGCAGCCCTTTTTACTATTTTGCTTTATGCATGCAGTTATACATTCAATAATAAGCGAAGGTCTACTTGAATAATCTATATTCGACTTAAATATTGCAAAAAGGAACCAGTTAGCATTTTGTGACAAAACGTTATGTGAAGTTTCATGTTTAGAAGCCTAGTGAAGCCACGTTTCCTGTTTGTAAACAAAATAAATAATACTGCAACTCTTTCAGTTCGTTGATTTATACTAAATATTTCGCTTGGTGTATATGCAGCGCACACCCTTCTGTAATGACAATCGTCGTTCGTCCGTTTGAATTAAAGTCATTATCGCCTATCTGCATGCAGGCTCGTTAAAACTGTACGCCTTTACGTACTCTAAAATGTATGCGATTGACCGCTATTACGACCATGCCACGAAAGCAGACCGCAGAGGTGACAGGAACGCCCCTGTCCGTCTCCCTCTTTCCATAGCTGTCACCATATGTACATGCTTCACATATTGCACATGTTTCAGATCTATGGCCAATTTCCCATTTCGTACGGAGCGGCCACTAACCAAACGCTAAACATATGAGAGTCAAATATTCTCGAGTTGTGGAATTATCCTAATATTCATTCTAGCTCAGTGTATATTTATCTAATTGGGGACCGGCCATTTATGTGTGGCTGAGTGGTTAGGCCTTGGATTTTCCTTGGATACCAAAGACTTTTTTCTTTTTACCTCATGATAAAAAAAATCTAAATTAATTCACTGGATGTAAATATTTTTCTACAAAACAGAACAAATTTTCATGCTATTTGATTGCCGTAAATGGTACCTTCCAGGCAATATCCCCCCCCCCCGTTCCATGGTTGATCGTTTATCTAGGACACACGCCAGGGGCTATTATTACCACATAAGGCCATGCTATACTACTAGGACCAAAATACTGGAAATATATATTAAAATTTGTGTCCAAATACATGAGAAATTACTGCTACGATTCACTCAAAAATATTTTATTTCATGCATTATAATAGAGTTTCTTATGCAAATGAGCGTGGGCAAATACCTGAAAGGTTGGGTTACTCAGTAGCTGCAAGTAACGGAAAAGAAAGACTGTTACATTTATCATTTAGTCTCTCCTTTAAGCGTCAAATAACACCTCAAAAACGACAGGGCGTAGTCAGCGATTCAACGAGCTACTTTCTATTCACCATTGCTCGAACAGCAGTCTGCTAAGTATATTAAATACGCCAGTGGAGTGGAGCGGATCAATAAGCGAACTTCATCCTTTCCGCAGTGTGATACATAATTAGTGTTCAGAAAACAAACTAAATATAATAAATTAAGCCACTGAGAACACACATCCTTCCTTCCATACGTGCGTGTTCGACATGAGAATACTACTTTCAATTCTGCTGACGATGACGGTTCATGCTCAAGGTAATGTAATACTTTCCGTAGTATCGATTATGATGTGATTTGATTTTATTCTCTCTCTCTCTCTCTCTCTCTCTCTCTCTCGTGTGTGTGCTAATTTAGTCCATGAAAAGTAGTGTCATTGTGAGTACGACTTTCTTAGTACATGTCCCATGAAAGACGCGAAAATTTCCTCGTGAGTTGTATTCAAGGCTCGTGCCGAATAGTATGAATGAGGAACACGAGGAAAACACTATAGTTAGCCAAAAATATGACTATTTTTTTATAACTATTCAGTGATGAAATAGCATACGAAAGGTCTATCGCAGATCATTCATATGCGAAATTCATATCTTAGACTGGCTCTTTTATGTTCACTTCAGTGTTGCAGTTTTAGAATTTTCCGCTTGAACATTGTTTCACAATAATGTACCCCGTGCAGAACCCTTCTCCACACAATCAATACCGCCCGCAATGACAAACAAGGCGACATACTTAGTGATAAGCTTAGGTAACATCAGGTTTTGTGTAGCACAAGTGGAGCACGTCAGGTACATTCATTTCTTTAAAGTGGATTATATTAGAGGTCCATACCAAACTGTATGGAGGTTTATACGATTTTTTAAAATTAAAAATCGCAAAAGAACAATCCATTGAGAAGATTTATTTGAAAACGGATCGCTTGTACACTATCCACTGGATATATGCCCAAGCATATCGTACATGTAACACTTCGCAGGAAATCGTATTTTAAAAAATGATGGTAATGAATCATGTACGAAAATGTGGAGATGGTGAGATCTACAAAACTACCTTTAACGAATGTCATTGGGAAATCAGTATTTTTCCACTTGCAAATATTTCTTTGCATAATATAGCCACCGAATTTTGTATTTAACAACATTTGCATGTCAAAATATAGGTAACAGGTCAAATTTATTAAAATCTTAAAACCGGATCTACATTAATCGGAATGGCATATGGTGCTGTAAATATTAGGGGAATCGACACTTATATGAAAACCGTAGTCTATTTTCTGACATGTATTACTATATTTTAAACGTCAAGCGTTAAATATATTGTAATACTATCCCCTTTGTGTTCTTC
This sequence comes from Sinohyriopsis cumingii, assembly GCA_028554795.2. Classification (NCBI taxonomy): domain Eukaryota; kingdom Metazoa; phylum Mollusca; class Bivalvia; order Unionida; family Unionidae; genus Sinohyriopsis; species Sinohyriopsis cumingii. The sequence goes on along the minus strand of CM068840.1, from coordinate 97,472,038 downwards.
AGTCCATCTGTCCATCCGTCTGTCCATAACACACTCTCTCCTTGCTTGGAAATCACTTTTCTTTTATGATGTGACAGCGTGTCAAGATTTATAAGTGTTTGCATCCTCCAGTCTGAATACACTCGAGATTTACTTATGATAAATGGATATGATGGATATCGATAAAGGTTCACGTGCAGCAGACCTTTAGAAATCCTAACCTTACGTATAGTAACCTAGCAGATCAATTCGACCAGATCGTTCATTTTATCGAAACAAACATACTTCCGATGTTTTTCAGCGTAGTAAGTTGCAGAAAAATCCAATTTTGTTTGCCAGAAATGTCTTAAAACTGCAATATATTTGGACCATGTTTGATATTTCTGCCGTGCGATCAAACATTACATTTGCGACTTTTCGGTCAATCCAACGCCGGGGTGATCCAAATGGAAAACTACTCCCGATGGTTAGTCGCAGTACTTTGGAATGGCAGCTCAAAGCTTCATAAGTTCTGCTTTTTTTTGAAAACCGATAACTTATATTTAATCATTATCAGATTTTGGACTACGTGCAATATGACCTTACCAATGAAACTGAAGAGCAAACTAAAGATTATATATATGTATGTGTGGTTGACCGTAGGTCGTGGAAATAAACAAAATAAAGGGGACAAGTGTTTAAAACTATTTTTTTTTTATACTCTTAACATACATACGTGTCCGCCTAACTCATTGACGGAGGGATAATATCCAAATTTGGATTGTAAATGGCCAGATAGCTGAGGCGTTTACTTACCGGTGATGATGTATATTGGTGTCGTCGGTGGGAACGCGTTCGATGCATACTCCATAGAATTATTCAAAATGTTTCGATTGCTGCCAGAAAAGTGTTGCATTTCGTGCCAGAGAATGGGTTTCTTTGAACTCGGGATGTTCCGAATGAAGTGTTTTTACTTTCGTAAATGTGAAAGCTGTAATTTGATTGGTGATCTGAAGGTCAACAGAACATGACCTTATTTCGATGACCATACGACATCCAATATGTTGCAGATCTCGATTTAAATCAGATTAGGTGTCCAGGTGTGAAGAGATGCGTGACTAACCATGAGAATTTGCGATACTTTGTTAAATACAATTTTCAGAGTCGACGTATGAACGCGCGCGTGCGCACGTGCGCGTGGGGTACGTATGTTTATGAGTACACATCATCAGATAAGTAGCAGTTTACTAAACATTTATTAAATACGGAAATTGACGCGCAAAATTTAAACATTAGACCCGGGTTATATTCACTCTTTTCCTTTCTTTAAACAAATGGCTGAAAATAAATCATTTAAGCAACTATATTCAGGTCACAAGGATTGGGTCATCCGAATGTTGGAAAAGGCAAGATTGGACGAGGTAGAGTAGACAAACAAAGCGTTCCCAATCGCAAGAGTTAGTTCAGATAATGTATTTTAGAGCCAATATTCGAATCTTTTTTCTTCAAAAAATCAATACGACAAAATAATGTAATAACCAACATGCCCAATACTGTCTATCAATTTCAGAAAATAAAAAATTGGCCCACCATGATCTCCTATAACACAGCGTTGTTTATAATCTTACGCAATCATGACTCTACTTGAACATGCATTCAAGTCATATAGAAATTGAAAAATATATAGAAGAAAAAAAGGACACTATGACAATTTAAACATCAAATATTAAAGTGATATAGAAATTAAAAAATAATAGAAGGAAAAAAAGAGGACAAAATAAAATAACCAAGAGTAAAAATTTCATAAAAATCGGTTTTGCACATCTCGATATATTGACGTTTGAAAATGCAGGGGTAGATAAGTTTAGTCAATCTCGTTAATGTTCAGTAGTTTTCGTGACACAGTTGAGGTGATTAAAGTTGTTTAAATTATTTAAATAATCACTTTTCATGCGAATAAAATATAATTTTGTTGCAGCTATAAAACAGAAAGTATGGAAGCTTGTGCTATACATTCTGATAGTTAGGTGGATACATTGGGGAGAATTTAAAATTGACATTTAAACGATTTAAATAATATTTAAATTTCTTCAGATTTCAACATTCATTCTGATATACCTCATTCGTATGCCACTAAACGCTTTGAAAATGTCATCTTAATTAAAAAATATATTTAAATTATAGTTTTCCCGTTCTTTTTGTTCCTGAAATCTCAACTTTAATTTTTTTCTAACTTAAAATATATTTTATCAGTAATTTAAATAAGTTTCAAACGTATTTATCTGAAGAGTAATATAATATTTGTATGAATTTCTTGAAAATAGAATAAAAAGGGTCTAAATTACTGTTAAAGAAAATGTTTATTATTTACAATTATATTCCGCATCAGTGAAGTCATCACAATCAGGAAAAGGTAATAAGTTGGTGATGAGTTGTCCCTCCATAATATTTCTGTTGTTTATATCCTCTTTTTTTTTGTGTTGATTATATTAATTTCTAAATATTAGTGCCACTTTAAGTTGTCAGTTCTGAGATTATTAAGTCGGATTTGTTTTAGTTTACTAGAACTTAGCAACCGCGTCAGCCAAAAACCAATATACGCTATAATAATCTAATAAACCGGAAACACTAAAAGCAACAGCTCTGTTGTTATTAAATTTGGCAAGTTAAGTTATTGGGTCAAAACTTTCGAGGTAACTAGAATATATATATATATATATATATATATATATATATATATATATATATATTAATTGGCTGGTTCAATCATTAAGTCTAAATTTGTAGTCTTAATTAAAGCTTAGGCAGTAACATTCAAACTATATACCTAAAAAAAACAATGAAAATAAGACATTTTACAAAATGTTTTAAAAAAACACTACGGAAGCATACGGGTATACTCTGCTTGCTTACCGAGCAATGCAAGGAAGTAACAATCACGCATGTCACCCACTGTGTATGAACACGCTAACCTGTAAAAGCAAGTGAAAATATTAAACTTTAAATTTATAAACATCAACGCATTGGTTAACTTCTTACTTAGTAAGTGTTTATAACCCCATTCACTCTATCTTAAAATCTCACCACTCAACAAAATAAATAAACCAAACAAAAACGTTTCGAAACGACCCTACTAGATGGCAACACATACCAAAAATAAAAATTGTGCACACAAACTTAAACACAGCATTAAAGGTACTAAGGAGTTGCATTTCTATTTTCAGTTCAAAGAACCTTGTAAGTAAATATAATTTCTGTTGCCGAGTAATTATATTTTATTAATTGCGATAGAATTTTAAGAGCAATTTGCTTTAATAAATGTATAATGTCACACATCATTTTTTCAATTTGAACAAAACAACTAACTTGCATTTCTAATGCATATAAGATAGCGCCAATCGGTTACAGCAAGCAGTTTTAGTCAGTAGTACGTAAGAATTGTATTTTGCTAACATTTTAGAATGAGACGATTAAATTCATACGTTTAAGGAGATATTATGTTATAATCGCAAAAATAACTTTAATTTATTTATTTGAATTAATTTATTTACATAACGAAAGCTGTAGTCTAGTGGATAATGTATTGAATTTGGGATCACCATATCAGCAAAAGTGTGTGTGTGTGTGTGTGTGTGTGCTAGACCCGACACATGAGTGAAAAATATATAATTTTATAGTCATTGAGAACACCTTTCATTGGTTCATTGTTAGCTCCACACTGCGTTCCACAGGGGTCTGTTCTTGACCTGTTCTCTTCATTTTGTTCACTCAGCCGCTTTCAAGTGTCATAGATCATCATCAAGTGTCTCACCAACTGTACGCTGATGACACTCAAATATACAAATCTAGCCACCCAACTGAAGTTGATGCTACCATCCAAGGTGTAGAGAGGTGCATTTCTGATGTGAAATCATGGATGACATGGAACAAGCTGCAGATGAATGATGATAAAACTGAGGCCATTCTGATCACAACACAAAGACTTTTTCTCATTCACATCCTTTACCTCAAACAATAAATATCAGCAACGCCAACATTAAATTCACACAATCAGTACGAAACCTAGGTGTTACTCTGGACAGTACTCTCACATTGCACCAACATGTCATGAACATATGCAAGGCTGCATATCTTGAGCTGAGATGCATCAGCTCAATTCGCAAATATCTTTCAGTTGATGCCACTAAAACACTTGTGGGTTCATTAGTACTTTCAAGACTGGACTATTGTAACTCACTTATGTCTGGTTCATCTCAGTATCTACTCCAGAAGCTTCAAAAAGTTAAAAACACAGCTGCTCGTATCATACTTAGTGTACCACGATCAGAGCACACCTCCCCGCTGCTCTGTACCCTACACTGGCTATCCATTCGATCCAGAATCAAACACGAAATTTGTTCTCTGTGCTACGTTTCACTGTCGGACTCTAGTCCAACATACCTATCCGATCTTACCCATGTGTATACACCAGCAAGATACTTACGCTCCTCTTGTGACAATCGTATACTCATTATTCCCACTATGAAAACAAAGTCATGTGGACAGCGTTCTTTTGCATACCAGGGGCCAGCAACGTGGAATGAATTGCCCACTGAACTTAGACATAAAGACACAGTGATCACATTCAAGAGGGCTCTCAAAACCCACTTATTTCGACTGCAAGAACAAACTTAAAGACCTAATAATGTTTCCTACCTGAAATATTCTCAGCATGTTTTTTATTTTTTAATGTTTTTCTAATTTCATGGTGTTTGTTTTTGAAATAATATTATTATATGTTTTTTATCTTATAGATGTCGTCTAATGTTGTAAAGCGCTTAGAGCTTCTAAAGATTAGGCGCTATACAAAGTCCTCATTATTATTATTATTATTATTATTATCCTAACTTCTGGTGTTCCATAATATTAAGGGGAATAATAAGTATTCACTAAACCGTAATTTACTTCCATGTTGGTAGCGTAATTGAAGCAATCGAAGCGACACCCCAGTCAAATTGACTTGATATAGCAACGAATTTTTATCCTCAAGAACGTCCAGGTGCACCATCAACCTTATCATTAGCCGTCCTCGGAGACTGTTGTTGTTGTTGTTGATGATGATGATAATGTTGTTGTTATTATAGGGTTTAACACCATTTGTCAGCACAAGATAGGCTATACATGGCGGCCAGTATAAATGGTGGAGGAAGAACCCGGGAAAACCCCGAAGAGAAACACCGACCCACGAGAAACTACCGGCAAGCTTTCTCACATACTCACATTGGCCGATCTCCTCGGGGACTTCCGGACAAGACAGAGCAGATGGGCTTTTGCAAACAATTTAATGAAAATCAAAGATCATAAAAACGAGGGGAAGTAATAAACAACATTATTATATCTGGATAAATGCATAAGTGTTTAATAAATGTAAGTTCATTTTAAAATTGTAATAATTCAATAAGCAATTATTATTGCAAAATTTAAAATTTTGCATCATTTGTTTAGTCCTTGTTCCCCAACAATTTGTTTTGCATATGCTAAGTTTTGCTTTTTATATAATTGATTTTAAAGTAGTTTCAAAACTCGAAGTTCTGTTTAATTTCTAACTGCATTTTATGCAAATGCAGTTTCTGTTTTTTTTTTCTTCCCCCGAATCATTATGGAGATATGGAAATTTTTTATATGTCCTAAATATTTAATATGAAGGCAGCTGAAAAAAAGAATTTAGATATCAATTTATATCGAACATTTTTGTCCTACCCATGTGTAATGTACTCAGGAGAACAAGTAATTTCAGTGTCATGCTCATTAAAATATAAACGCAATTTCCCCCTTTATTTAAATATGCAGTGACATTTATCCTAATGTAAAAAATGGCCAGATTAATGTCTTAATTATTTTCTAGCATATTATTGTTCGAAATAACAGTTACACCGTATGGTTGCATCGTCCAAGCATGGAAATAATCAAAAAGTACTTTTAGATAGAGACATTGCCGCCTTACTACCAAATGATAGAAAAGACACGTGCTAATTCTTCAGATATCGTAGACTTGATTATTTGGAGTTCATTCAATATGCAATAATAAGTTTATAAATAAATGAACAAAGACAAGTATTTAAGCCATCTTTACTACGATCGTTCAAATCGGGCTGCTTGCATAAAAATTTGATTCATTTGCGGAAGCAAATTAAATGTGGAGGAAATATATTAAACTAATCAGAGGTAAAAGAAAGATTAACCGAACAGTATACATATTACACAGCGGGAAACGATCCCCGAATGGTATAGAAAAGTGCATTTTTTTCTATGTGATTAAAAAAGACCTTTTAAGTATATGGAACGACGAAATACGCAAAATAAAGACCGTTTAACTTCTGTAAATATGACTGAATCTACTTGCGTGTTATTACAAGAAAGAACCAAGCAGAGAAAATAAACCAAAGTATAAATCAACCAAAGAACAATCAGCTAAATTAATTATTAGCTATAAATTTAATAAAGCAAAACATGCTCATAACTACAAAACCAGTGACACGTAACTGTAACATTGAACTCGAGTGTCTGTGTGTGTGTGTGTGTTGGATTTTTAACGTAATTTTAACACGTTGAGTCATATCGCCACGATGTCTGCAATCTGGTACTACGGCATCATGTCGGAGACATGTGGCACCATGTCCCACTCAGTCATAATATCCTGATACCAGGCCGACCAGTCCTAACACTAACCTCTTAATGCTGAGCGCCTAGCCAGGCATCTGTTAAAATCATTTTTATAAGTCTTTTTATGACTCAGCCGGGATTCGAACCCGCGATCACCTGCATTAGAGGCGGACGCTCTAACCACTTCGGCCATCGGAACGTTCCGGACTCAAGAGTAAACAATCGATGACATTGTAAATAAAACCCACGCTACGTCTTTACAACACTAGGTTACCGGCGTAAAGCTTTATGAAGTATTGGTAAACACAACGTTTTCGTCATTGTTAAACTAAGTTTAGACTTCACATCTTTCTATTTGTCTCCAAGCACATCATTTTCCACAGAAACATATCACAACTAAAGAGAATCTCACAAAAAACCAATGAGACAAATGTATGTAAGACTTCCAATATGAAAGTTACTTGTCTATCTTTAATGAATTTTTATTTTGTGGCAAAAAATATTGCGGTTTCTCGTTCAAACATTGCAATGCCTATTTGAATACTAGACCCAAAGAACAGCGCGCATGAAAGGATTTTGCATAAGTCCAAATGGTTCGTTAAAAGGAAAAACAAGACTCTTATTATTGTTTAACTTTACAGCACAGTACCTTTTTTATGTATATTCTTCCAATCTTAGATCCGAAGAACTACTGCCCGGGATCTCCAATGGATACTGAATACTTTGTTGCTAACAACACTTGCTACCTCCTATCCGGCACAACGGGCACGAATCCATTGTGGACATTTGCTCATAACGATTGTAAACGCACGAAAGGAAGTCTTCTGATTTTCAAAGACAAGAGCAACGAGGATGCTGTGGTCAGTCACATAACGCTGAATACTGGCTTTGACAGCAATTTCTACTGGTTAGACATCAACAGGGCGGGAGACTCATGGAAATGGGCAACAGGTAGGAAAGGGATCGTTGAAAAGGATAAGGCTTGGAATCCCTTGGTAACTGCTCCGGGATTACATGCATACATACATTATATATATATATATATATATATATATATATATATATATATATATATATATATATATGTATATGTATATATATGTATATATGTATATATATATGTGTGTATATATATATGTGTATGTGTGTATATATATATATATGTATGTATATGTATATGTATTTCTCTATATATATATGTATATGTATATATGTATATCTGTATATATGTATATGTATGTATATATATATATGTATATGTATAAATATGTATATATATATATATGTGTGTATATATATATATATATATATATATATATATATATATATATATATATATATATATATATATGTATATATATGTATATATATATCTATATATGTATATATATGTATATATATGTATATATGTATATATATATATATATAGATATAGATATAGATATAGATATATATATATATATATATATATATATATATATATATATATATATATATATATATATATATACACACATACATATATATATATATATACATATATATACATATATATATACATATATAGATATATATATACATATATATACATATATATATATATATATATATATATATATATATATATATATATATATATATATATATATATATATATTAATAAATATATATATATATACATATATATATATATATATATATGTATATATATATATATATATATATATATATATATATATATGTATATATATAATTATATTATATAATATATTATATATATTATTGTATATATTTAACACAGTGAGTTTATGAAAAATGCTTTCAAACATAACATAAATATATACCTGGAGCACACTGCTTGATTTAGACCAACGAAACTTTACCATGAGGTTCGCAATAATGAAATTATCGTTGTAAAGATCGCGCCTTTGATTTAAAGAAGTTATCTTCATCGTCATGTTATTGGTAGGTAGCACTACACTAATGAAGTCCGTGATCTGTTATTGCATACTGTTCTAGTCCCGAAGAAAATCATTGGTGTTTTTATCGGATTTTTCCTGGAGATTTGCTAGCCAATAAAGAATTTTGCGTGCATTTTTCAGAAACAGCATTAAAGCTTAAACCGATAATAAAACGTTACTCGAGTTCAGCTTCTTAACATTTGCGTAGGCTGACCAGGGAAGGAGGTGTGATTTGTTTGGTTCTAGAAAGGTCACTTGCACTTAAAATTCAGTCATTTTATTCTATATACCAACGATACTAAAATGTAGCACAACCAAAGGTAATCTCTGCATATTAAATGTCACGTCGGTCGTTGTGTAATGGTCAAAACAGCATACAGGTAGTTTATTTGTCCAGAATCGGGTCTATAGTCGTAATATTTCATAATACGTATTGACATTATCCCAGGTGCTCTTAACTACGAATTAACTGTAAGAAGATATATGTATACATGAAGCATGAAGCATCAGAAAATTTTCCCCACTACGTGATGTCAAGGTTGGTGCCAAACATAATTAAGATAATCATGATAATCTGGTCTTATAACAATGCACAGAATTTCATCAAAAGTTTGAAAACATGTGGGAAATGTATAAATAAATGATTGAGTATAGTGACACATCGAAACATCAGTATGTATAAATGTGGATAATGAGTTCAAATATAAATTTATAATTCTTATGTAATGCTGTTGTAACTTTTTGATAAACTGTCATACTTGTTTAAAACTGATATTTCGGGAAGCGAAATATTTTCATACTGTACTCGACAGTGCCAGACTAAGGTCTCCCAGGGCCCTAAGCACTAGAAATATTATGGTGCACACGCCCCTTTCTATAAAATGGGAAACTAAATAATAAAAATAACAATATTAAAAGCCACAAAGGTGGAAAATACCAGTGTTGCCGTTATTCCAGATCAAAATACTTGTATATGCAGATCGAAATAGTCATATATAATTCATTCAGTTTTATCATCAACAATTAATTTTAATTTTTTCTGGTGACCCTGTTGGGCTGGTGCCCTCAGTATGTACTTAGCCTGCGTGATGGGTGATCCGGCACTAATACTCATGCAAGTTGTTTGTAAAAGTATAATAGGAAACAATGACTTTATCCTTGTAATGAACAACATACATAATAAATATGCATGTTTATTACCTGTAAATTGGTGTTGATATCCGATACAGAATATTCTGTGATAAATATCAAATTTACCAATCAATTTTCTGCCAAACTAGAATATTCCATTGTAATGACTGGCGCTTTAACAAACATTGACTGTAATTTATACACATTTGCACCGCAGACTTTTCTTATTTATTGTATCGTATTTTCGTGAACATCTTTAACGCCATATACTACAAGACTAGCATGATGGGATGCCTAAATCTTGGTCTAATTTTAAACACTGGATTGGGTTAACATTTACACTGAATGTCTATGTTGTAATGACATTAAAAAAACGCACCCCAAAAATTCATATAGATTGTTCAGTCGAATTTTGAATTTGCGGGTAACGAGTTGTTGCTGATTAAAACCAGCATTACTTACAGTCAGTGATGCATTCTTTTAAAACAAAAGGTGTGACATATAGTTATCATGATGCAATGCGTTCAGATTATTGCTCTTGTTTTTGGATTTAGAATATGATACATTCGGAAATAAAACAGGTTTTAGACGTCCCACAAAGCGTTGATTCAGCACCCTGGGAATCCGGTTTAATTATTTCTTCATTGCTCTGAATTTTCAATTTCTGTTTTCGACTACTGTAGCTTTACAAACAATGCGACCAAGATGACTAAATACCAAACTATGCGAAACGATATTTAAACTCATACATTTTTTTCATTTTACTTTTTTTTTTAAAATATAAAAATGCTATCTTTTTTGCAATTCACATTAATAGACAACTATTTATATTTGACAGGAGCAGCTTTGACCTATACACCAAGTTGGGACACAGGAACTGGCGACTGCGCAGTGATCAATGTGGAATTTAAAACCTGGTCACCCCGTGATTGTTCCGTTGGGGACTGGTCTACTGGATACATCTGTCAGTATGGTAGGTCATAATAAGATCTTTCCACTGAAAACAGGTCGAAAGGAATCACTGGGATTTGGCCAATTTAGGTTGAGCTGTTGCTAAAACATGCATTCGCATATGTCATATTTCACTCAGTGAAACTATATTTCAAAACATTTTTTGGTAATGCCACCATCTTGCTCAGAGAATATAATTTCTCGTACAAAATACATTTTGCAAACATATCCAGAGAGTTTACTATCAGTGCTTCCTTGAAACACAAATACATGTCCATAGCCCATTTCATGCAGACTTCGGTGAACTTCGAAATTAGCTCAGAGAGAGAGAGAGAGAGAGAGAGAGAGAGTCTGCTGAAAAGCATAGCTCTTCCGGGTAGATGATTTTAACTCGTCTTTTTCTTCTTCTTTGACAATAGTTTTATTTGCTCCGCTGCAGAGTATATGATCATTTCGTAGTCACGACCATGACATCCTAGCTACAGATCAACATGCAAAATCTCGAATATAGAAGAAAAATGAACAGTTTTATCTGATTTGAATTTTACCGTAGCTACGATGTCTGCAGTGTGGCAGTTTATAGTGATGTCTAGCACTGGGGCATCATGCTGCAGACATGTATCATTATGTCCCACCGGTCATATTTTTCTGACACCGGGCCGGCTAGTTCTATCACTTAACCTTTAATACTGAGCGCCAAGCGAAGCAGCTGCCAGTACCATTTTTTATAAGTCTTTGGTATGACTCGGCCGTGGTTCAAACCCGCGACCTCCTACATCTGAGGCGGACGCTCTAACCACCTATGCCACTGGAGCAATCTGGACGAATTAGTAACTAATGTCAAAGTATTTTAAAGTCATCGAATGTACGTTGATCTGTACAATAGTTCATCGTTTGTGAAAAATAGTTCTGACTGGAACAAACTGGATACCATCGTTATTCGATCCAACGTATATCAGTTGTAATGTCTCTGTCTCTCTCTCTCTGTTTCTGTCTGTCTGTCTGTCTGTCTCTCTCTTTAGATGCCAGAAGTGGTGAACACACCATAAGTTCCGAGTCAGGTCCAGGTGGAGATATATGTCATGGAAATGTAACAAATGACATTAACTTGTCCGGTCAAAAGTAACCGATAACTTCGGATTTCGGCACTGACTTATGTGAAGTAAGAACAGTGTCATTTAGTCCATGATATAAATATCGACCATAATAAAAAAATATAAAATATTTTTTAAAAAACATGATAAGAGGCATCTTGTCGCATATCACTGGTTGGAGAAAGATGGTTACCAGATTTTCTTGAATATTTTCTTTTATATGCGTCTAGATTGGTCCAGCTGATTGAAGAGAAATTTGCTATACATCTGCTGTACATTTATGTGAACAAAAGTTTGCTACCAGTTACCCCATAAAGCATGATGGCATGTTCTTGTCAGTGGAAGGCCCGAAATGCATTTAGTATTTTAAAAAAACAAAATTCTCTGGTTCATTTTAACCTAGGTGTTGTACACATTGATCTAGAATGTTAAATGTGTGTGCATATGAGAGAGAAAGAGGTGGGTGGGTGGCTGTCTGGGATAAAATAGATTAATACAATGTGCTGATTCAAGCGGGGCATATCAATATATCTCGAGAATCAAATAGTTAAGCTTCCATAAAGATGATACATGTACAATGATACTTGTAACACCCAGCATTCTTCGCACAGATTTCTCGCTATTCGTTGCTAGCTAGCTGTGTGTCTCGTAAACAGATACGCATGTACTCCGAATTTAAACAGACACTGTATTAAAACATATACTCTGGATTAAATAATGTATTGTTGGGAGTCAGTGAGTTGAAATTTTCATGTACCATAATACAATTATGTAAGTTGAGATATGTTTGAGCTATTTAACGGTTGCGTAGCACTGGTCTTGAAATACAGCTTATAAAATGATTAAAATATTTATTCTTTTTTCGATTGACTAAATTTTCTTTTTATTTCTTTCTAGATTCCACCAGCAGTTCTTCGAGAGTCACACAAGGTAACTGTCGTCTTTATATATATATATATATATATATATATATATATATATATATATATATATATATATATATATATATATATATATATATATATATATATATATATATATATGTGTGTGTGTGTGTGTGTGTGTGTGTGTGTGTGTGTGTGTGTGAACAGTTTGCACATTGTTCAATTTGAAAAAAAGAAATAGCTGTGCTCTGTTTGGTGTAGCCTCATTTTCGACATCATTTGCAAATTAAATTTCGAGCACGAATATTATGGGAAAAGTGCACGTGCGACTATTAATTTTAACTTAAAATATCACCATTAACACTAACGAGCTAATACTATATCTAATTTTCGATCATATTTGCAGATAATTGGACGGATGACTCAAGAGTGCGGACTTTTTATGGTCAAAACTTAGTACAAATTAGACCATTTATAGCAAATTCTTGCATATACACTATTTTCATTTTAAAAGGTATTAAAAAAAATATTGCAAGCGTTAGAGCAGAATTACAACACACTATTTAAGGGGCCCAGAGTGGCCGAGAGGTCTAAAGCGTTCACAGTTACGGATCACTGCCATCTCACCTCTGTCAGGTGGGTTCGAGTCTCAGGCTTGGCCAATGTGGGATACATGAGAAAGCTTGCCGGTAGCTTCTCGTGGGTCGGTGGTTCTTTCTGGAGTCTTCCCTGGTTTTTCCTCCACCATTTATACTGGCCGCCATGTATAGCCTATCTTGTGCTGAAAAATGGCGTTAAACCCTATAACAACAACAACAACAACAACACATTATCATGAAATTGATTGATAACTCGATTGTCTATGCTATTTCTATCGATCTGCTATGTGATTTCCTTAAACGCAGGTTTTATTCTTAACCAGGAATATAGTTATGGAGTTTTTCCAAATCTCTGTGCTCAGTCTGCACTCGAGTTTGTAAATCCTCGATTTTATTTATCTATCGGGATAACAGCGAATTCTGCGATACTCGCCAGATTTCAATGCTTAAAAAATTATTGCTTGTCTGTTTAAAGATTTTACACTTGAAGTACATAATGAAAGCTGAATGAACTTTGATGCAAAATGTCGAACAGTAGTTTTAAAATTACACACAGCATACACAACATGGAGAAAAGTTACATAGGTGCCCCCATTCGCCCTTGTCCGACTTGCGCAAAAATGACGAAACGCTTCCAGTCCAACGTGATTATGTTGCCAAAAAGGTGCTTTACTCATGATCAAGGCGTTTTCTTACAGGCGCAAGAAGCAAGATTTGTTGTTTGGTCAAGTAAATGTTACGTCTAACGCTTATAAGAGAAGGCTTTGGTAGTAAGGAGAGTACGTGTATAAAACTTGTACGCCGGTATCCCCGCAGAGCTATTGAAAAAAAATTCATTTTACGGTATTCATAGACCAGCGCATAACCCGTTGTCACTAGCAGGAACGAATTTGGTTAGAGTTATCTCTAAAATATAACTTTTATTCAACCGACAATGCGTTAACAATTAATTAAAATGACAACAAGTTTAAGAATATCAAATGTATCTTTCCATCAATCCGAGCTCCGGAATTTATCAAATACCTTAATTGCCAGTAAACCTTGTAAGAATCGGAATGCTCTAAAAAGTGGCCTTTGCGAGACACGTGCACGTGAACAATGTGCTTTGACTTTTGTTCCCTCTAGGACAGAGGTCACTGGGCTAGCACGTTCAAAATGCACATATTCAGTCCTGTAATAGCTAAGATCGTGTAAGTTGGGTCTGAAGACTCAAAACGTGTAAAAACAGTAAAATAGCATTATTCAGGTCAGTTAAGGGTGCCGGAATACAAGTATATGATGATTCACGCCTTCTTCTTCCAATAATGTGCTGGGTTCTTCTGGAACATACTCGCACATGGTAATAGGGAACAGCCCATTGGGACATTGTCGTGATTAGTTACTGATAACTGTTTTACGCAGCCTTGAGGTCAATGTAACGAGTAATGGCCCATAGCCGGTATCATAGTACATAATGATTCACAACACAAGTATATACTGAATCACGTACAGATGGGAGCTATACATGTGTCATATATTAGTAAAATTGCACTTAAAATTGCCTTTTGTCACGTATAAACCAAACTGTATTATGTTGTGTATTACCAAAACTGGATCTGCATTTCGTATTAGCATAATACAAGCAGCTTGCGTATGAAATCGCACTAAATCGAAATTTAGTACACCACCGGTCTTTCACCAGTTAGATAATATGCGTCCAAGACGGAATAGAGAATGTCTGAAAAACTTGCTTCCTTGTTCTTGTCAGTTATGTGACGAATTGTTTTGATTTGTTACTTATTATGTATTAAAACCACTTCGGTTGACTTCATTAAATCAAGTAAATCATTGGCGCCCACGCATAAGGGCAAGGTGCCCCCCTCTCCCTGGATTTTACCTCTAAATATGTTTTGGTTTGGATACGTAAAACTTAATAGATGACCACTAGATGTTTGCACACCCACCCACCCCGATAATTCTACGGGCTCCCCTGCAAGTAACACAAAGTAGTCTCATGGTTTCATGGAGAATCGGGCTGTGAAACAAGTGCGACCACAACTTTCATTACATTCATCTTTAATGATTAGCAAAACTTGTTTTAATATGAAATTGCGGCACGGTTCATACATATCTAGTATTAGCAAAATGTAAACGACTTGCATATGAAATTCATCTGAATCGAAGTTTAATATATCAATTAAGCATTTTATGTCACTTTTTACTAAAACTAAAAACCCGCATATTTTGTATTCAGTTTTGAAGTTCGACCATCAAAGCGTAATTTTGGCTTACTAAATTAGATCCATGAAATCACGTATCGTAGAGACTTCGAGCCACAGGAACATGGATCAGACAACGTGTTTGTGTGCGTGATTTAGATTTTTAACGCAGCTTTAACAATTTTTCAGGCATATCGCTACGATGTCTGCAAATTGGCAGTTTATAGTGATGTCTAGCACCGGGGCATCATGCCGCAGACATGTAACATGATGTCCCACCCAGTCACATTATCCTGACACCAGGCTTCCAGTCCTAACACTAATCTCTTAATGCTGAGCGCCTAGCGAGGCAGCTGTTAGAACCATTTTATAAGTCTTTGGTATGACTCGGCCGGGGTTCGAACCCGCGACCTCCCGCATACGAGGCGGACGCTCTAACCACTAGTGTCTTTTTCCTATTCCTACCAGTTGTGGCATGTTCAGCCCTATTTTTATGGAGTCAAATTATCACCTTCATATTCTTAATAAATTATCATGCAACTGTGAAAAAGCGGCCACTCGACTTTGATCTGTTGTCTTCATCAATTCAACCTTCAATCCTGTCTTAAGATGAGTATTTTCATTATATGATGTACAAACTAACGCTGCCTTGTAGTGAATTTTACTTTAAATTTCCTGCATGTGTTATCTTCTCTCTGAAGCGTACTCTATCTTCAAAGTACTGATTCCGAGTCTTGTGATCTCTCTGTCATTAAAATTCTCACATGATTCTATGCTATCGACTTTTTCATTCGAAAATTTTTGCAATAAAGGACTTAATGAAAGATCGCCCAGAATTTGTCCGAATTTCAGCTATTACGTCTTGCTCCAGCGCGTGGTGTACTGGTGTCAATCTCCTTTCTTCAACCCTTCTCTCAACCACATATACAAAAATTGCACATCCTATAAGGAAGAAAGTACCGCATGTAAAGAAGCTGGCTTATCATATAAGGATGAAAGCACTTCATATAAAGAAGTTTGCACATCATACAAGGACAAGAACACTGCATATAAAGAACTTTGTACATCATAAAAGGACGAAATCACATCATATGAGAGTTTTCCACATCATATAAGGACAAAAGCACCGCATATAAAGAAGTTTGCACATAGTATAAGTACAAAAGCACCGCCTATAAAGACTTTTGTGCATCATATAACGAAAATTTCCATCTTAAGACAGCTCTGGTTTTCCATACTTTCTTCTGTCCGTTATTATTGGCATTTGAGCATAAAAGGTCTTAGTATAGAAGTTTTATGTGAGACTGGTAATGCGTGACTTACTTTTGAGTCATATAATACTTACATAAAAGTTATAAGCGGTCTGATCATCTCGATCAGTGTGGTAACATGTTTAACTGAGACAATCACATGATTCATATGTGTCTGGATTCTAATAAATGTGCTAGATATATTTGTTCTTTTTGTGGGTTTTTTTGAGGGTGTGATAACCACACTAGGTCAGCTCGGGTCAGCTGCCTGAGTGAGCCATAGGGAAAAAGCGCTGTAACTTATATCGCCTCAGAATGATACAGCCTGTAATGTGTTAAAGTGCCATTAAAATCAACACAAAACAGAACCACTGGAATTTTGTTATCATTATTTCAATACTTTTAATCGGTGTTCAGATCTAATTCATGCTTTCTGTCTCTGTATAATTTTTACATGTATTACCCCATTGATTTATAAGCTTCCCGCTACTGTAAACGTTTTACATGTATTACCCATTGATTTATTAGCTTTAAATAAACAACAATAAGAGGGGGGTTGAAAAAAAGCAAATATGTTATACGCAGTTATGCTTATTCCGCCCAAGAGGAATAAGCTCCAAAAATAAAAGTCACTTAATTCCGTATATTTATACCGAAAATAGATGCAGTCATCGTCCTGACGTTGGTGCTGACGTTATACAGAATTTTTGTCACTGACAGATAACGTAAGTATTTATTTTTCTTTCTGTTCTTTGTCTTCTTGCAGTAGCAACTCTTCATTTTGCAAGGAAGACACTGTCTGAATAAGTAGATAAAATTTCACTTCAGTTGAAAGCCGTTTCGGAAATATATAGATGAAAGTAAAATCATAAAAAAAAAAACTCCCCAAAGATTATGTTGTACAACGTAGGGAATGAATGAATGAATGAATGAATGAATGAATGAATGAATGAATGAATGAATGAAAATATCAGTAATGAACTGATAGAATTACTAAGCATTATTCTGTTGATATGGTTTAGTACTTATAATGCATTTTATGTATCATGTTATATCATTCAGTACTAGCATGTCTAAAAAAAAAATGAGCGTAAATTAAAAGCTTAAAGCAAACCACTGGAGCGCGAAATATAGGTTACTAAGTTATTAGTCAGTGTAGTGGTTTCTACGTTTTATTATGGATCCTTATTCAAAGTTATAGGACTTTGCTTGCAATAGTGTTAGAAAAACTGAGCTCAACCCCAAACCCATAATCCAGTGACGCTGACTCTTTAATTTAAAGATAAACACAAATCACTGAATCATAAAATACGCATCAGGGTGATCTAGTTTTCGCTGATGGATAATGTGGTCCGCATCAAACAGTTGCATCCCAAGTCATGTGTGACTTGGTAATAGTGTTTGAGAAAACGATATAAGCCAAAACCCTACCGTAAGTGTTGAGTAACTAAGTTGGACAGTATTGAAATGTATAATAGTGCGATCCTTATTCTTATTAAATAAATACATTGAAAATTTTTGAGAAATTCACATTCTAGTACTTTCATTTTATACACTGCTCTAGTACATCGGGCTTCTACTATTAGGTTGTTTGATATCAGACTATATTTAATGGAGATTAGAAAATCACCAATAGCAGAGTAGATCTACAAGCCCAACTGCTAGGCATGGAGCGGAGCGACAAGGTGGAGCGAAGAAGGAAATGATTTTATTTTACAGCTCAAAAATAACGGCACAATGCTACCTTTTATTGAAATGAGCAGTTTTAAGAGAGGTCATATAAATATTTCACGAGTTTTACACAAAATGAAAATTGCCCATATTCAGAGATAATACCTATACGTTTACAAGTTTGGACGGGATAGAGGTGTTAATTTATTTACGTCAAACATAAAAATGATATACTCGGATGTTTTAGAAAAGATTTACATTTTCAAAGTCTTAATTTTGTTATTTATTTAACAAAAAAAACCCTATTCAGTATGTATCTGTTCTTTATGTACATTTAAGATTCAAACTTTGACCAGTATCTTATATCGTAGCAAAAGCGCAGCCATTATTTCTGGTCCACTGAGGCAGTCATCTGGTATAACGGTACCAATTGCGCAAGTCCAGGTGGGCGTGGCTTAAGGTGTAGGGATTGTATTTCGAAATAAACAACAAAACTAGCTGTGATTGGTGCATTATGTAAGAGTTGTACTTTCTGTTAGGCTTAAAAAAAGTTGTGCCTCCTGGCAACATGTGAGATCATGTTAATTCCTCTCTAGGTGATATTTTGTATTTTTTATGATTTTTTAAAAATGTGGTACACATGTCTCAAACTGTGTCTGTTGTGACTAGATAACTCTTACCCCTGTCTAGTTCCAGCAGAGTTATCTCTCTTAAATGCAATGGAGTACCTGGTTTTGTCCTTGTCAAATTGACAAACTAACACTGCTCTCAGGAAAGTGTGTGACATGCACGCTAAAGTAGGATAGAAAATGTATTTATTTCTCCAAACATTATCATTAAGGTCTATGAAAAAACAATTGGTACCGTGATACCATCTGGTGCACGTAGCCGCATCCCCCTCCCCCAATCACAATTCGTTGATTTCTCTTACTGTGAATTAAAAGAGTTTGTTGCCTAAATCACTTACAGTGTAGGGTCGAATTTTTGAATTTTACCTACAACTGAGCCCCTAGGTGGAGATGAAAGGCAAGGAACGCACAGTGAACTCGTTAGCGTGTGATTAAAGGCGTACCACTTTTACATGCCACGTGGTCTGAAATACTGTCCACTCATACAAATGAACATCCAGTTTGATGTCATACTCACTTGACTGAGCAAGGCGGGTCAATTACATGGTCATACTCAAATGATGAATCTAAAATGAAGCAGATGTATACATTTATATAATATATAAAAAATATTTTACCCATGGCAAAACCCGAACTCTAGACCATTCAATCTCAAATTACACGTTATATGCCTGGCCCAATGAGCTTAGTGGCTAAAACACTGCAAAACTCAAACTGTACAAACTTAACGTGTTTTGGCAGGCAACATTAAAAATAGAACGATAGTAGTATCTCATTCCAGTCGTATCAACTGATATTCAAAACAGTACGTATTTTGGATCCTTTCTAATTGTTGAAACTTGTTCTCTGATGAACTAAAAAATGTAAGAGTTGATGAAATTTGCCTGAGAGCCAGCTACTGTATTTGCAAATGTTCTAGTGATCGTACTGAACATCGTACTGGACATTTCGTGCATGTGTGACTTTAGCGCACGTTCATCTTTATGCTGAAAAAAAGAGAATTCCTTCAGGAGATCGGTACAGATATTTTTTGTGATTATTCGGTTTAATGCATGTAATAGGTATGCAACTGACAAAAATGCTGCACAGAATCTGCAATCGTGTAGAAACTACTTTTATTTGACAGTGAGTATTGAGTTTTGCAAGCCGATACTCTCAAGTCTTAGCGGCAGCGAATAATTTTGTTGTTGTTGAAATTGTAGTGTTTTGTTATATTCCTGAATGACTATTGTGCTGTGCAAACAGTTGCACTTTCTGTATGATCTATTGCTTTAATCATGCCGGTTCGTTAATTTTGGACAGATTACAAACTGCATGAAAGTTGTAAAATTTGAATTTCTCGAAATTTATTGTATATTCATTTATTTAAAAGAGATTATACAATTTTAAATTACGGTGCGGTTCCTCTGTCTCTCTCTCTCTCATTGAAAAATATTGTGTAGACGCATGACAGATGGACAGATACGACCAATCATTAAGTCGGAATTGTTAAACAATTTGGCTATATAAAAAACTAAAGAACATTTTAATTAATGCCAAAAGAAAAATACTTGGAAATTCATGAAATTAAAAAGACTTCTTCCCGGTTGAAGTATAGTAAACGAAAGAAACCGGAAACAAACTTTTGCGTTATTAGGGCTTTCTCCGCTTTTCTTGAAACGATGATAGTAAAAGAAAGGTGGACGAACAGATGAAAAGTGGTACGAACAGACTTTGTGGTACATTATGAATTTCCATACAGACAACTATCATGACTTCTTTGTTTACACTGGTTACCAAGACCGATTGAGAACGGACCGTTTTGTTAAATTTTTGGACTATAACGAGCAGATCATGACCTTATCCATACATGTAGTTATCATTTAAGCATACTATTTTCCGTGCATGTGCGAGTAAGTATAACATCAAAGTTCTGTTAAAAAAGATATAAAAGGAAAGGTCAAACACATTTTCGCTAGGGAAGGTTCCGATATGATAACCATATCTACACCTTGGCGTATCGAGCAGGTATTTCTGTGCTTCGGGTCTTCGAATTTCACTGGATTCGGCAGCAAGCCACCAAATCCAATCAAAATTAAATTGTTCAAATTTGAACATTGTTCCTACATGTATTGTTCTATTGATAACCAGATTGCAACTAGATGAAAATTTTACGGCCTGTGTTTCCTAACGGTTAGTAGGATCCTACATAGCACCAAAGAATGGGATTACCCCCGACACACACACACACACACACACACACATTGTCGAGTGAACATAGAATTTTCCAGACAACCTTGGAGACTTACATTGGGAACATCATTGCTAGATACTTACCAACCAATGAGAGTAACTTGCTGTAATACAAGAGCACTGCCCTCAGGATTATTTATTTTAAAATTTATTTATTTGAAAAACTAAAGATTTTTTATTCCACGTCAATTTTGTGTTAAATGTCTGTGACTTTCTAAATCTACTTTCATGTGTCTAATATGAGAGACGAGAGATAAATTCCTGGAGACTTTCAGGACAGTGTTAAAAATTCTCAGTTACTAAATTTAATCGATGTAAACTCTGTAAAAATCAAAGAATTTTGACAAAAATAACTTTCAGAAACGAATGTTCAAAAGTTTCTTTGAAGCTGTGGAATGCCATTTAAACCAAATCTTGTCAGAATTAGTAGTTAGTTGTTCTCTTTATTCTAGCTACAACTACCACATGTACCTCCTTATAAGAAGTCCATCTGCATAATTCACAGACCGAGATCTGTTGGATCATTATGTGACATCAGATCATGGTCTATGTTGTTTGTAGTTGGACTCGACTGATAAGCAAGCATATCCTGCACTTACTTTTTGCTTTATCACTGGAGAGAAACTTGAATCTTTGGAGATTTTCTTCTATAGACACAACTCTATTCTCTGCCTTATTTTGTTTTCAGGTATGGGACAACCCTGTACACCGGTGGCAGTCAAGTCCAAACTCGAACACACACAAAGAATTATATTTTCAGCATAATTTTTTTCATTTCAAACTGTACATCTTTTATTATACCTGAATATTTATGTTTTGTATCTACCAAAGTATGGGAGTCCCAACATTAATGGCAAGTTGTTCTTTATACTGACATCTCCTTTATTTAACATTCTGAGTGGGTTCTGTTTAATTTTTTTGGCAGGAACATTTAAAGTTATAAGTGTTGTACCAAAGAATGCATCATATCTCGATTCTAGGTGGTGTTTACGGGTTTTGAAATGCATACATTGGTAATTAGTCATGGGTTAAAGTTTATGGGAAAGTTCATATTCATACCTACCTAGATAAAACTTAGTTCCATGAAATCCCAGAGTTATGACATGTATTCTTCCTAGGGCTTTTAATTATTAATACTGACTACAGGAAATATATTGCATCTTGGCTGAGTCGGGCAGGGGTTATGTAGAGCTTAAAAATCAAAAACATTGTTAGCGTTCAGGGGCAAGTTTCTGCTTGGCTATATCCCAGGGTCATGGCTAGTGTAATTTCAGCGATGGCTTGTGGTTTTTTTAAGTCACCAGCCCTGAGCCTGGCTATAAAACAATTTCTTTGAGCACTGAAGGGTCATGTTGATTTATATACATGGTAGTAATTGGTAGTGTCTCGCACTAAAATATTAATGTTTGCATCCTTGAATAATTTGTAACAACATCTTGTCAACTGTTGGTCTTATAGTCATTAAATTTATACTGATGTTTATTATTTTCATGTGTATTTATGTCTGCACGGAATTTTCTTGATACCTGGCCAAGGAAGAAGCATCTGAGGTTGCATACAAAACTAGATTAATGATTAATTTTGTGCCGTTTTGCATATTAAATCGTTTCTAAATTATGAACCTATTACATCTTCCAAAAGTATGTTTACCTTTGTTCAGATATTTTTATACTTTTATAAATAAACTTAACAAATGGAGGAACAAGTTTTTAATCCTTATTTAAGGGAGATAAGCACAATGAAAGAAAACGGTATTGAGTAAAGGTGTCACTGTGTAACCGTGTGTGCATACATGTCCTGTCCACACACCCTGAATATTAATGGAGGTAAGTTGTAGAAATTGAAAATTATCAGTCTTAGGCTATCCAGTGTAAATTATCACAGTTGTAAGCTATGCAGTGTTAATTATCCCAGCCCTAAGCCATGCAGTGTAAATTATCCCAGTCCTTAAGCTATCCAGTGTTAATTATCCCAGCCATTAAGCTATCCAGTTTTAAGTATCCCAGTCCTAAGCTATCCAATGTTAATTATCCCAGTCCTTAAGC
Source organism: Sinohyriopsis cumingii (assembly GCA_028554795.2). Lineage (NCBI taxonomy): Eukaryota > Metazoa > Mollusca > Bivalvia > Unionida > Unionidae > Sinohyriopsis > Sinohyriopsis cumingii. The sequence goes on along the minus strand of CM068840.1, from coordinate 97,448,793 downwards.
TATCCAGTGTAAATTATCCCAGTCCTAATGTAACCCGTGTTAATTATCCCAGCCCTAAGCTATCCAGTGTTAGTTATCCCAATCCTTAAGCTATCCAGTGTTAATTATCCCAGTCCTTAAGCTATCCAGTGTTAATTATCCCAGTCCTTAAGCGATCCAGTGTAAATTATCCCAGTCCTAATCTAACCAGTGTTAATTATCCCAGCCCTAAGCTATCCAGTGTTAGTTATCCCAGTCCTTAAGCTATCCAGTATTAATTATCCCAGTCCTTAAGCTATCCAGTGTTAATTATCCCAGTCCTAAGCTATCCAGTGTTAATCATCCCAGTCCTCAAACTATCCAGTGTAAATTATCCCAGTCCTAATCTAACCAGTGTTAATTATCCCAATCCTAAGCTATCCAGTGTTAATTATCACAGTCCTTAAGCTATCTAGTGTTAATTATCCCAGTCCTTAAGCTATCCAGTGTTAATTATTCCAGTCCTAAGCTATCCAGTGTTAATTATTCCAGTATTAAGCTATCCAGTGTTAAGTATTCCAGTCCTGAGCTATGCAGTTATGTTAATTATCACAAGTTTGAGAGTGGACTATTCAGTTTCCTGTGCAGAGAAGGATTTACAACAAAGAGCTGTCACTTTCAACAGGCATAGTGATGAAAAGGTGAAATATTCCCTGCACCAAATAAAATATATGTTGATAACTATGGCTGGGTACAAATGCATATCACAATTGATGAGTAGTGAGCTTTACTGTAATAGCAAATTCACAGACATCTGCTGCTTAAAACATTCTGTTTCCGAGTCATTTCAGCTGGCCAATGTACACTGAAGTGATATGAAGCAGACATTAACCCATGGAGGTTTTTGTCATTTTCGTCTGACATTCGAGTAGGAAACCCATTTTGAAAGCTATTTCTGAATACATCCTAAAATACCAACTTCCAGGTGATCTTCCAATAACATACTGCCTAGTTGTGTTAGAAACATTGTTTTTCATTGACTATTTGGATCGCGCATAAGCAGAAGGGTAAACGTTTTGTTTTTTTTGTGCTTAACGGACCCATTATTTTTGTCGAGACCACTCTTTATTCCAAATGCCCATCTTATCCTACT
>CM068840.1:97410182-97442682 GCA_028554795.2 Sinohyriopsis cumingii | reverse complement strand
TTCTTCCTTACACCAAGTGAAACTTTCCACAAAGTTTGGTAACTATAGATCATTGAGAACTCAATTTATTGTGTGGAAACTATTTTTGTTTCAATCACAGTTATCTTGACCTTTGACCCCCAAAACAGACACATAATAACAAGCTCGATATGGGGTGGTATAAACACATTGAAACACATCATTTCCCTGAATTTCCTGTTGTTCATCCTCAACACTCAGTTTTTCCCTCCAAACCTTATACAAAAAAATATGGAGTTTGGAGTGTTTCTCAGTTCTGTTATGTGGTAAGTCTGGTGTAAGAGGCATGGTAAGACAACCAATCAGAGCTCTGGATCTTAAAGATAAATCCTTAACTGGTTCATTAGTATTTTGGAGTACTTATATTTCAAGAGAGTCAGGCCAGATATCTATGTATAACATGAAAAACACACACATAATTTATTTAAATTTGTTAACAATTTTTAATTTTTAGGTCATTCTGAGCAGGCATTTACAACTGTGAAGCATATTTTCAAAAATTTACAGAAATCGCAGATCCTAGATGCAACCTTCAAAAAGTTGTTTTCAACAAGTGCAACATGGGTAATCAAGCAGCAAATGTAATTCCAATGTTTGAGTATGCTTGACGTTACAAAAGTGTATGCATCAAACTTTCTGCAACCAGCCGGATCATGTCAAAATCAGGTTCTGCATACAATGCACACCTTTATCATAGCCAAGCTTACAAAATACACCAATATAAGGTGACTTTGTATAAAAGACAATATACTATTATTCTGTTACATCTCCCAATCCCTGTACTGATGGTCCAGCCATCTTCCACGGAATCAAAGAGTGTACTGAGGTAACTTCTCCTGCACCTTGCGTGTGAAGATGACAAATGTTCCATAGCAGGCCACAGTGACATGGAAAATAATTTGAAGATTGTTTCTGTACTCCCAAAGATAAAGCTGACACAGGCAATTACTGGCCAGTGTAGCGCACGCTAAAGGTTTTCTCCTCCTCAGTGGGTTAAGTGTTAAATACATCTGGAAAGGAAAATGATACAAATGTAACATGCAGACTTGAAACCTTTTCAGGTAATTAAATTTATGAAAGAGCATCAATTTGTATATAAATCAATCTACAACATAAATTCTGATTGGAATTTCTGAATATTTCTTACAAAATTAAAAAAATCAAAGATTTTAGAGGCACCAAGACAAGAAGTACTGCACCTGAGAAGATGGGGTTGACCACCACAGATGCATATTTACAAAAGAGTACTGACAAAAAATGCAATTTTCTTCCACATACTTTAACCTATTTTAAAATTTATACAGTAAATGCAATGAGGTTATACCGTGGGAGGGGTTTGGATTGGTGAATATTATTATTATAAGCCATACAATTATGTGTAAATATTTTACGTTAAAAACTGGACAGCTGTCTCATTATGACCAATATTTCATGGTTATTTTAACTTCTGACAATGAATATCACTTGATTTGTGTGCAAGTACACACAGCCAATAGATCCTATCAGTAAATGTGTTTATGATAATAAAGTAAATCTGATTGGAAATTATATTTCTTTGAGAGAAAGTACCCGAGCACATCATTGTTAGGAAATAAACTCTGCAACCTTTTGCCTCCAGCAATCCCAAAAAGATGAAAATTGACAAAGGGAAGAAACTCTGATCTATTACCTCCCCTTAACATCATTACATGGCTATCTATTACTAAAGTGGAACATCAGTGAGGATGCTTGCATTTGCGGTAAAGTGTGGGAGTTTTAATAGTAATGTAATAATGGCTTTATTCTTGGCAAAACATAAATTTAATAACAAATTTATTTTATCCAAATACATTCCATGATAACATTAAATGTTACGCGAATAGGTAAGAGGAGGAGGAAATACAATCACTCAACCTCTACCACTAGCATCCTTTGACGGAAGAATAAATGAATTCCCTATAAGATTTTTTGTTTGTTTAAACAGCACTTTTAACATATTATCGGCTGTATCATGTCAAAGAAATGGGAGTTTAGTGCTTTTCCCAAGAACACTGAAGCAGTCTATCTGGCCTGACCTGTTGTTGTCTCTGCCTTAATCACTAAATCCCACCACCCCTCCTTGTATTGTTATGAGTCTAGGCTCTTATGAAAAGTAACAGAAAAGAGTGAAGACAACAAGCTTTGTAAAATTTAACAAATAATTTATTTCCCTGGAATATCAAGTGAAAAATGAGAAGAAAAAAAACTGAGTTTTACTAATAAAATCCAAAAATAATCCAAGAATTAAAAAATAGAAGTCCTAGTAGTAAATAGTCCTGAATGAAATTGAGTTTGAATCCTGATGAAATCTAAAATGGAAGACAATGACGTCTGCTGTAACCTGTGAGGTGCTGTTATGTCAACAGTTTCTTGCTGAATCACAGAAAATATTATTCCAGTTTTAAATTCTGTATAAATTTCAGTGAATGTCTTTGTCCAAGAATTTTGTAGGAGCACTTATGTATTTCCAGAGAAAAGAATCACTTGAAATTCAATAAAATAAAATTTCAACTCAAACTGGTCGCAACATAACTTAATGTCTCAACTGTTTGGAGCCCAGCTGAATGAATTCTTAACATAGCAACAGTTATAAGACTAACTAAAGCACAAAACAGATTCCAGGATGGGGGTCAAGAGTTCATCGTTCCAGAAGGAATAGAAGTTTGTTACATGATAATTATCACATCGTCCAGGTATGGCCTTGACTTAACTTAATAATTCTTACTCTGAGAAAGATATAAAAACAATTTTAAAAAAAAGTTGTTAACCAAAACTGTCACTGGTTCTGAATCAAGGTCAGAAACTAGATACAGTGTTTCTATTATTACTTGTTTATCAAAAGAAAATAACAGTCAGGTCAAACAGAACTGAACTGAATTTCTGGACAATGTCAAATCCAGTTACATTACAATAGCATATAATAGAATTAAAAAATTTAAACTTAACAAACAAATAATTAAATTAAATATACATAACAGTATGCCTTCAAAGTTGAGGGCCCTTTTGCTCAATAGATTTTCTCCATGAATGAAAGGCGAACTTCTGTTCTATGCAAGAAGCCTGTCTGGGCAGGGATGAATAAATTGATGCTAGAATCAAGATTTTGTTCTTCTCATTTGGTAAAGCTTTCACATTCATGTACAAAATTCCAAGTGACATGATAGTAGTCTCATTATCCCTAGGTGTATGCTGGTATTTCTTCACTGAATACACCAATAATGATTAACCCATTGGCTCTACTAGAATATGTGCAACCATCAGGATTAAAGGCCAGAAGAAAGGTTGTATGGAAGACCAGAAGGATGGTCATATGGAAGACCACAAGGATCTTCGTATGGAAGACCACAAGGATGGTTGTATAGAAGACCAGAAGGATGGTCGTATGGAAGGCCAGACAGATGGTCATATGGAAGATCACAAGGATGTTTGTATAGAAGACCAAAAGGATGGTCATGTGGAGGACCAGAAGGATGGTCATATGGAAGACCAGAAGGATGGTCATATGGAAGACCAGAAGGATGGTCGTATGGAAGGCCAGACGGATGGTCATATGGAAGACCACAAGGATGTTTGTATAGAAGACCAGAAGGATGGTCGTATGGAAGACCAGAAGGATGGTCGTATGGAGGACCAGAAGGATGATCGTATGCATACATGCCAACCCTTCACGAGGTAAAAGTGTAATCCAAGTGGACAAAAAGAGGAATCCAAGCAGAAAAAGAGGAATCCACATATAACATGCTAAAAATTCAATAAACAACGATTTATTTGCCCCTCTCTTCTTTTAACATCCTTTACTGCTTCAAGTTTTCATATGCAGCACTTTTAGCTTTAGAAAGCAACAGATTTTCATGTTGTATTTTAAAACACTTTGTACCAGCTAAGACCATGAATGTTTTGCACATCAGCACAGCACAAAGTACTGGGTTACTGAGCCTGGATCTGAATTAACTTTTATGTTTGTTAACAATACTGAACAATCTCTCACAGTCAGCATTAGAATGGTAAAGAACCAATATTTCTTTCATAACCTGACAAAGAAGAGGAAATTTATATCTTCCAGTGATTGTGTCTTTTAGTTGGGAAATAAGGTGCCACTGCACATCAACTCTATCTGCATTAAGTATATTGTCAGGTAGAATCCCAACTTTATACTTCAGGAATTCTCCTTCCAGATGATCCAAGGTAGACAAGGATGGTAACAGAAAAGGATATCTCTTGACAAAGAATCTAACACTTTTGATGTTTTTTGACTGTCTCTCATTTACATCAGCAACTGAAGCACTTAAAAGCACTTCATCTCCATAGGTGAATTTCTGGAGCATGTAATCACAGTCTGTAGCATAATAATCTCTAACATTATCATAAAACACCTTCACAGCTATAGTAGAATTGTGTTCTATGAATTCTCTTGGTTCTGCACCAATAGCACGATCTTTATTATCTTTCTACTAAGAACTCGGTCAATAACACCTCTGCATTTGTAACATTCATGTCCGCACTTTAGTTCTGCTGCAGATAAGACGTTACCTTAGTATTGGAGTTCGTAAGATGAGCTAATTCGATGTATTTCTTTGTTTTCAAGTGTTCCTCCACATAAAATTTACCAACATGCCCAATATTAAAATCATTTCCACACAGACTGCAAAGACCATGATGCTGCTCTAGAATACAGGGACTCGTATCGTTGCTTAAAACTGACCTGTCATACATGTACTACTTAGTACATGTATGACAGGTCAATTTTAAGCAACGATATGAGCCCCTGTGCCCGAGAATGGAACGCTGTATTATGCCATTCATGTATTCATCTTTGAAGGATTTGTTTTTTGTTGTCTTTTTCTCATCCACCTGTGAAATTCTTTGAAAAAATATATGTGCTCTAACACGAACATCGACTAGAAAACATCTGAAGACTTTTAGTGCCAAATAGTAAAATTATTTCCACACGGCCTGCAATAGACGTCACGTGATAATGCCCTCATGTCCTCATCTTTGGAGGATTCTGTTATTTTTTGTTTCGTTTATTTTTGGCCATTTTCTAATCCATCTGTGAAATTATCTGAAAGGAGATATTTTTGCTCTCATACATGCATTGACTAAAATAAATTATACTTTTTAGCACTAAATACCTATAGACTGGTTCTGTACTAAATATAAATAAGAAAAAAGAATCTGTGAGTAAAGATTAAAAATTAGAAAACCAGTCTGTTCTCTCCTCGCTAAGCTATACAGCTGCTATAAATAGAATACGAGGTCGAAAGTTTGAAAGTAGGACCAGCATGTTTCTGGGTAATAGGATAGTTGCTATAAATAGAACATAATACTGTTAGGAAAGTGCACGGACAAGCGTACTCTTATATTGTAGTTATGTAGAAGCCGTCTTTTCTAAAATACGGTCTGTGGGATTAATGCAATGTTAATAAAAATGAGAAAACAAACAATTGATTTTATTTGGAAGGTGGATATACCGAAAAAGCGTAATCCATATACGTTTACACGTAAGGTGTAATTTAGTGAAAAAAAGCATAATGATTAAGCCAAAAGCATAATGGTTGGCATATATGCGTATGGAAGACCAGAAGGATGGTCATATGGAAGACTGGTCTTATAGAAGACCAGAATGATCTTCGTATGGAAGACCACAAGGATGGCTGTATAGAAGACCAAAAGGATGGTCATATAGAAGATCAGAAGGAACATTGTATGGAAGACCAGAAGGATGGTTGTATAGAAGACCAGAAGGATGGTCATATGGAAGACCAGAAGGATGGTCATATAGAAGACAAGAAAGATGACTGGAAGAATGACTCAGCAGACAGAAAAATGGACTAACAAGTTTTATCAGTCCCCTTATGGTTCTGTGAACAACAATATGGTATGTGGCACAGCCTATTGAAAAAACTGATCTCTGATCTCTACCTGGTATGCGTGGACAGATGGAATGCTGTACTGGAAGGTCAACAATTGAGACACTAGTGTGAGACAAAATCTGGTATGAAAATTCAAGATCAGTTTCATAATCCATGCACCCTGACTTACAGGCACTAAGGTCATACTCAATATTCTGAGGGACTAATGTCCAAAATATCTGAAGAATGATTTTCCAGAAAATCCAAAGTACTATGAGAAGGGACAGAGGAATCAACAAACAAAACTTCCCCTGATGAAACATCTGCACTATCATCTCCTGAATCAACCTCCCCATGTGTGACTCCTGGAATGCATTAGACTGGTACAGCATGGGCACATCTGGTGCCAGGATATGGATGTCTCTAGGTGCCTAGAAGTGATGGCAGCTGATGGTCCTCTCCAAGGGATTTTTGGAGCAGGATATGACACTGAAACATTCCCCACTATGCTCACAACAGAAGATACTTTTTGGTCACGGTTCAAGGCATTGCACTCCAATGACTTTGACTTCATCTTTCTATCTCTGACCGATACATTTTTCTGCATGACCAAGTTCTCTCTGACCAAAAGTTAAAAAGAATGCAAAGTGCCGTTGATATACACTTAGCACAATTTTTGGCATAAGTGACATGATCATCCTTGCTGACCTTGAATTTCTTGAATTTCGAGTGCACTGTTAACAATGCATTCAATAAAGACAATAAACAACAAAATTAATTGGAAATACACCGCTCTCGATTTCAACAAATGATGGATAGCACTTGTAATGGACAAATGAGAAAATTCAAACTGTGTTTGCAGTATGAAATACAGCCCACAAGGATGGCATTGATACAACATGTGATTTACCAGACCCAAAAATTAAGTTCACAAACATAAAAGGTATCAAAAACTATTCCCTCAAAATAACAAATCAGATAACCTACCCTTTCAGAAGTCTTAAAACAATATTACACCACATTTATTGATCAAAGGATTGAAATAAATATCTTCAGGGATTCACGGATATAATACAGAATGATCTTGAATGTACCACAGCAAAAGCTTTAACTAGTAAACAAGCAGTTGATGGGTAGGAACATAATGGTGTTAAGGAGAGGTAATGGATAAGAGTTTCTTCCCTTCGTCTATATTTAAAAATTATATATATATGACTGGAAAGACAAAATTTTCATCTGTCCTGGATTGCTGGATTCAAGAAATTGTGGAGGTCATTTCCAATAGTTAATGCAGTCATAGAATGATTATAACAAAGAAACAGTAAAACTCAAAAAGAGTGGTGTTTAGGGGAGGTAATGGGTAAGAGTTTGTCCCCTTCACCTATACACTATATTGGGAAGAGTGCAATTCACAGCAGTTTGATACCTGATACAATGACAAAAAGCAACAGATCAAAAAGGTGGCCCCATATTGGTAGTGTTCACTGTCATAAATCTGAAATAGATATTATTTACAGTTATCTAAAACATAACTCAGCTGGATTATCTAAAGTATTTAAAATATACATCCTAGTAACATCAGTACCATTTGCAGGGGACAACAATTCCTATCCCCAACAAGCTCAAACAACATGCCCAATATTCATATATATAAAGGAGCACAAATTTAAATTCATGAGATCCTTTTCCACTTGACTAGTGGGTCAATATTAGAAATGGTACCTCCTGGACTGCAGTGGCTCATCAAGTATGATACCTGACTTACAACCCATGGGTTGTGGGTTTAAAATAGCCTATGGCTAGTTGACTACTGTGGTTTGTTGCTGAACAAAGCAGACTATTCCCATCAACACAGTACCAGCAAGTCTTGCATGTGCCATTATACATTAATGAAATCAGTACTGAGAGCAGCTGATTTGCAGACACATTTAATCTCGATTCACTTTATCTTGATTAATTTAATATTTATGTCAATATCCGTAATTTTGGGCCTGTGCTGTCTTTGTGTCCATCAACAGTTGCTACTTTAAACTCAAAAGCCATAAGCAAACGATTTGACCAAAACATCATGGCATGAATTGATTTCAAATTTGTTCAATTATGACTGCTACAATTAACAATATAAAAAAACATTAAATAGCTTCTTGAAAATGGATGACAGGATTTGATAAAATTTTACAGACAGCTTCCAGCATGAAAACATTTCAGCATGTATGAATGATGCTGATCTACCTTAAAAAATAAATGTCTGCCAATGCTAAATATGGAATAACCTGTCTACTGTCCATCTACATTGGCTATTTTCAACTTCTTCTCAACAGCTACCAGACCAATTCTAACCACTCGGCATGGAGCATTTTGGCAGAAAGGCCATTCAAGTTTATACATATTATGCCAATCCACCATAAAACATGGCCACCATAACTACAAATTAAAAAAAAATTCTAATGCAGATATATGTAATCATATTTAAGCAATGTATATTACTAGTGCATAGTCTTATTGGCTCGCAAATATAGTTTACATATGATGCTAATCTGCCATCAAATATGGCCATCAATACTAACAAGAGTCCCTAGAAGGGACTGATGTTCTAGTGTCCAAACAGAATTTCTGGGAATGTAAGATAAGACCATTTCTTCTTTTCAACAAACAAGTGTTGAAACCATCTCTGATACTATTAAGAGACAAGATTTTCAAACAGTCACTGAGGCAACCACAGTGGATGTAAGATCAGCAAGTTCTTTAAGGAACCATTAGAAAACTTTTGGTGAAAACTCCATATTGATATGATGATCCTTTCAGGAGAATTGTGATACAATGTTCAATTATGTTCATAGTGGCAGTTATATTAGAGGTCAAATTGACATCATTTTCATTTAAGACCAAGTCTGGTAACTGGGGATAATGGAGAACCCAAATTATTGTGCAGAAACTATTGTTTTCAGACAGTGACCTTGACCTTTGACCCTGAATCGATAGGGCTCTTCCTTATCCCAGGTGCAAGCTATCCACAAAGTCAGAAAATGTGGTTGACCGAGGACTTGGGCTATTGTACAGAAACTATCTTCCATCTTTCACTCAGTGACCTTGACAGGAATAGGGTTGCTCCTTACTCCAGAAGCAAACAATCTAGTAACTGTAGATGGTGGACAACTTAAGTTATATGTGGAAACAAAATTGTTAACAGACAGATGGAAGGACAGATAATATCACCTAACATAATATGGTGGGTATATATAAACAGAAAACCTTGAAATGGCAACTGAAAACCTAATGAAGAGAATTCATTCATATTTGAGAAATGGGATTCTGGCATTAAGACCTTTAAAATTTGTAAACATGATCACATTAAACAACCAAATATGACTACTGTTTTGCAAAAAAATTATATGAAAAAACACCTTAATGAAATCTTCTGAATAATCAATAGAATTTGGCCAAACATTACAGAAAGCATCCTGGCATAAAAGGCTTTCAAGTTTCACACTGTACATATGATGCCAATCCACTATCAAATATGATTCTTATTAATAACAGTACAGTATAATAAAACATTTAACTTCTTAGCTACTGCTCTGCAGAAAGTGACTGAGTTTGACAGCATTCTGTATTGATGGGTTTGAAGTTATACAAAACATGCCAATTTGCCATCAAATATGGCCACCATTATTAAAAATGGAAAATTCTTTAAAATGAAATCTTCTCTAAATCCACTCAACAGTTTCACCAAATTTTCAAGAAAGCATGAAGGGCTTTTAAGCTAATACAAATTTTGACAATCCACCATTAATTATGCCTGCTGTTGCTAAAAACAGAAAAACCTTTTAATCACTTCCTCATACCAGATATTGATCAAATTTAACAGAAAGTGTCCTACTTTTTGAACAACTTTCAGATTTTTACAAAATATGCTGTTCTGCCATCAAACATAGCTACAGTTGCTAAAGGCAGAAATGTTTTACAACACTTTATCGAAGAAAAGTTCAAGAGAATTTGACAAAACTGATACAAAGTGTGCTGATATAGAGGCTTTACAATACTGGACAAATAATACCAATGTGCCATCAAAATATGACTACAGATACAGAAATGAGAGAAACTACAAAACAACTGTTTTCACAATATGCGCAATCATCAGCACTGGAAGACATTTCATCAGAAAGCATCCTACGGACACAGATTTTATCAGAAAGCATCCTACGGACACAGATTTCATCAGAAAGCATCCTATGGACACAGATTTCTTGGGCAAATGCTTTTGCATTTGACTATTAGGCAGATAGCCAGATGAATAATACCAGGCCCACCTTTTTCTCTTGTACTCTATATAAAACATAATAATACCTCATGAGATAAAATATAGTATCTCATGTAAGCCAAAGGCTTAATGACAGTCATCTAAAGCTATTTCAAAGTTATTTCTCTACGACTTTTGGCACCGAGTGGTCTAAAGTGCTCTCTGTTATGGATCACTGCCATCTCACCTCTGTCTGCGTGGTTTTGAGTCTTGGATTCAGCCAATGTGGGTATGTGAAAAAGCTTGCCAGTAGCTTCTCGTGGGTCGGTGGTTCTTTCCGGGGTTTTCCTGGGTTCTTCCTCCACCATTAATACAGGCCGCCATGTATAGCCTATCGTGTGCTGAAAAATGGCGTTAAACCCTACAACAACAACATTTAGCTCTTTCATAACATAATAATCATTATATTTTGTAATGTGATCAATAGAATCATGTTTGTGGCAATTACAAATAAACATTTATTGAATTTATTAATAAGTTTGAACAATGATCCAACTTGTTTCATAAATGTCATATGAAATGAGCACTTATATAAGGTCACACACACACACACACACATATGTATAAAATCTATATCACAGGTGTTACCCCATAACCTTGACCATGACCTTGAAAGATAATTTTTACTCACTTTAGACCTGCCATTTGTCAGTGAACTTGTTTCTAATGTTTGATGATAATCAAATTATGGAGGTAGGAGATGTAGTCTTATAAATAATCCCAGACTTAACAACAGAAAGTAAAAGTAAGATTTCCCAGTCTTTGGTAGTGTTCCCACCAGTTGTCTGGCATATGGCCAATATCAGATTGCTTTCGAAAAATAGCAAACATCTTCTGCAGTTGGTCATATGTACCACAATGCTAGAGCTGTGAACTTTACAAGTAAGGCATCAAACTTGAAAATAATCATAATTCCATGCATTTGATTGTTCACTCAGAAAGCTATTTTCACCTTTCTTGCATACAGGTATATTTTAAAGAGTGATAAAAAAAAACCTTCGAATGCATTGTCTCACCAGTTCACTGTAGGTATGATGTACCCTTATAGAATACAGTCTCACTTGAACACTGAGGTATATAGTATCCCTGCCGAATATAGTCTCACCTGCACACACTTGGGTCATGTATCCCTGCAGAATGCAGTCTCACCTGTACACTGGGGCTATGATGTACCTCTGCAGAATACAGTTTCATATGCACAATGGGGTATGATGTACCTCTGCAGAATATAGTTTTATCTGCACACCGAGGTATGATGTACCTCTGCAGAATACAGTCTCATCTGCACACTGAGGTATGATGTACCTCTGCAGAATACAGTCTCATCTGCACACTGAGGTATGATGTACCTCTGCAGAATACAGTCTCATCTGCACACTGAGATATGATGTACACAATGGGATATGATGTACCTCTGCAGAACACAATCTCACCTAAACATTGGGTTATGAGGCATCTTTGCAGAATACAGTCTCACCTACACACTGGGGTATGAGGCATCTTTGCAGAATACCCGAATTCACCAGCACATTAGTATGTTGTAACCCCCCCAAAAGAATGGACTGTCTCACCAGCAGCACTGAGTATGTTGTATCCCCCCACAGAGTGCACTGTCTCACCAGCATAATGGGGTATCATTTACCCCAACTGTATCAAAGTTGCAAGATCTTTAACACAAAGCTTTATTAGCTAATTGTTAACACTGCCCATGCCCAGAAAGTGATACATGTACATATATCTCACAATTTACAATGAAAGTGAGACAAAAACTCTGAAACAAATGTTAACAATCAAATTAACAAACCTTTCCAAGAAAGTTCAATCTAGTCAAATATATTACAATTATTTTCTAACTTCATGCTCATTTTCAGGATGAAATACTTACTGAATCTACATGGGCTTCGTTGATTACCACTATACCCCTTGACAGGTTTAAAAGAGCACAGAAACAGTTCAGACCCAGTGATATGATGACATAAAGAGTGCTGGGCAGGTATCTATTGTGAAGTGATGCTGTAAAATATAAGACAAATTGACTCTCCAAAAATAAAATAATATGGAATAACTTACATATCTATTAGATCAGGGGTGTCCAACCTCTTTTTGTCTGGGGGCCAAAACAGATAAAATCCTTAAGGTTGCAATCCACATAAGCATGAACAGTTTAATAATATGAAAATCCAACACAATTATTACATGCCAAAAAATTCAGTCACAAAAGACTACAACTTCATTAAACAAGAGGCAGAAGTGGGCATGAGTTCACCCACTTGGCTAATGCTAACTTCATAGTCACAGAAAATGTTAGTTGGACATGAAATCTCAGTTATTATTATGTTTACTGACCTTTCATGATTTTTATATTTTCAGTAACAGAAGCATCATTGAAAGCAGATTGGAAAAATTGGTACAAAACTGACAGGTCTACATGTCAGGATGATTTCTGTCAAATCTGGTCAAATTCTGTTGAGCAACTGTTTTAGAAATGCCATTTAATATTTTTAGTAGCAGTGGCCATACTTGATGGCAGATCAATATCATCTGTACAATCATGCAAGGTTTCCATGCCAGCATGTTCCTCTAAGACTTAATTAAAATCTAATTAAAGTTTCTGAGCAGAAACCATTTTAAGTTTATTTAAACTTTTTATTAATCACAGCAATATGTGATAACAGACTGGCGTGATATGTTTATAACTGAAAGAGAACATGCCAGAATGTTTTCTATCATTTTAGGTCAAATATTATTCAGCGGGTTTGGAGAAGTTTAAAGATTTTTAATTTTTATATTTTGTTGTAATCATGACTTTATCTGATGGCAGATGAGCATGATTTTACAAAACTAAAATGAAGTCATTTGTCAAATTTGGGAAAAATTCTGCTCAACAGTTTTTTAGATGTCGTTGAAAATTTGTGTATTCTTAGTAATGGCAGCCATTTGTTAAGACAAGTTGGAATTTACATAAAAGGTATCTATGCCAGAATCCTTTAAGCCAAATTCTGTTTTGGGACTTGAGAAGTCATTTTATTTTTAGTAATGGTGGTCATATTTGATGGCAGACTGGCACTATTGTACAAATTTTTAAGGCCTCCATGCCAGGACTTTTTATATAAATAAATTTGGTTGATTTCTGTTCAGCAGTTTTTGAGGAGAAACCAGTGAAAGGTTTTCTCTTTTAGTAATGGTGGCCATATTCAATGATGGACTGGAATCATTTTTACAACTTTTAAAGACATTTATGCCAAGATTCATTCCATCATATTGTTAAAAATTCTATTCTGCAGATTTTAAAAATATTGTTTAAATCTTTTCTACTTTAGTAACTGTGGCCATATTTTACCCTTTGTATAAAAATGTAAAAGGCCTTTTTGCCAGGACACCTTCTTTGAAATTATATTAAATACTGTTCAGCACTCTTTGAGAAGAAGTTGAAAATTTTATAATTTTAGTGATGAAGCCATAATGAGGTGCCTTGGCATCAAATGTATAAAACAAAGCAAAGGATGATATATATTAAGTTTAGTTTAAATTCAACCATCAATTTTGAGTACAAGTTGACAATAGCAATGGCTGATTGATGACAAATAATGCATGATCAATAAACAGCATACCATAAGCATGCTTGGCCTCACCTCATTTGAGCATAAAATAGGCCTTAATTTTGTGAAAACTGACTAGGCCTTAAAATAGGCCTTAATTATGTGAAAACTGACTAGGCCTTAAAATAGGCCTCAATTATGTGAAAACTGAATCAGATAATCTGCTTATAATAAAATGTGCAACATTTCATACCTGTATATTTGACAGGTTTTTTTATATCATGCTAACATGGACTCAAGATGGATGTATTGACTTACTGTTTTACAAATAGACTGTTATAAGACAATATAACTTTTCTGCTATCACAGTGGGGGCATAATGACAACTTTCCAATTAAATCCTCGAACAATAGTTCAAACTGTTTGGAATCTATTACTAAAACCATAAATACTGGTTGTTTTGTATTAATTATAAATAAACATAACTTTTCACTGTTATGTATTACATATAGGTTCTCATAACAATATTTATATTAGAGATACAGGCATTGTACACATATAGTGTAAATACACAATACATAATACATATTCATCAAATTAACTGGATTCATAAGTTAGATACTTTATATCCTAATGGTCTTAATACCAAGACACTGTATAAATTTGCATAAAATTTTAATACAAGATCTGATATGCTGTATATCCTTTATAAATATAAAATTGTATGTATAACTGTTTGTTTCTACATTATTATTTCATTTTACACATCATTTAATACAAATTCTAAAAAGTATTATCATGCTATGTAAGTTTGATATGGAAAAAGTACAATGAACTGAGTATTATATGCCCATCCAGTGTTTACTCACCCTATATGTATGCATTAGTAGTATCATGACCCTGTGGTCTTAAAAATAATAGATAAGAGTGAGTCAGAGGCAACATGCTTTTTAAAATTCAACAAATATTTTATTTCCCAAGAATACAATGTCAAAAATGTACAAGGTATTGCAAATTAAATCCCAAATAATACTAGAATTTCTTACACAAGTCCTAAAGTTCTGAATAAACTTTAGAGGTATTCCAAAATAAATCCAATGCTGGAAGTGTTGATGTACCTGTGATGGCTTGTGTCATAGTGATGTGCCAACAGTCTTTTGTTGAATCAGAATAATATAATCCAAAAATATATCCTTATCTGAATATCACTACAAATCCAAGATTATATTTCAAAGAATATTATTTAAACAAGCACACTGTATTTCCAGTTAATAAATAATCTGAATAAATAAACTCAGCCCAAATGAAATACTGGACACAACAATAAGACTGATTTATGCTTCTGAATTTATTGCAGGAATAAATGATTTTTCCAATAAACAAGATTTGTATACTATACCTGATCTAGCTCACAATTAGTATTGTCTTCAAAAAATTACCTAATGGTGAATTTCAATTTAGAAGGTTCCAAATGTTTACAAAATAAAATCTTACTTATAATTAGAAGGTCTGTTACTAAAATTATAATAAGGAGCATGGTAAACATAATGTCCTTGACTCAGTTTAAGACATAAAGAGTTAAATAATGTTGTTTACAAAATTCTCACATTTTTGGACAAAGTCAGCTATACAATATTACATAACCCACATTATATAATGAAATTAAAAAAAAATCAAAAATCAAACTAACAAAGAAAATTAATTATACAGGCAGGTTGTCTATGGACAGTACTGATCGATGGGTCTGAATGACTTTGTATCTGAAGTGGTCAGCAGTCAAGGTCATATTAAGTCTCATAAAGAATTGTGGTTCTTCACATTAGGGTTAGTTCTAGACCTTGACCAGATCTTGTATTGCTTGTATGTGGGGCAAGAAAAATCAACCTTTGGATTTTGGAGTCCAAGGTCAAGGTCACAGTGACACAAACACGGGAAAACTTTCTGCAAAATATCTATTTCACACAACCAAATACTGAAGAGGCCTTGCAGAAAAGAGGAAATATGCTACAGAGTTTGGAATATGTAGCTGAAAGGTGATGGTCAGAGTGTCCAAAATTAAAACAGTTAATTTTCTGCACCATCTTTTTTCAGTTTAAATCACACATGGCTGGGCTGCAAGGAAGGTTGTTGTTGTTGTTGTAGGGTTTAATGCCATTTTTCAGCACATGATAGGCTATACATGGCAGCCAGTATTAATGGTGGAGGAAGAACCTGGGAATTCCCCGGAAAGAACCACCAACCCTCGAGAAGCTATTTGCAAGCTTTCTCACATACCCACATTGGTGCAAGGAAGGAATCTATTGATAGTAGGGTTAAAAAGTCATGGAAAGAGAACTCTGTGACAGACCTTTATTCTCACAATATTAAATAAATGTTGCTGGTTTCCACTAGAAAAGTAATACATATATGCTCCAATGTTTTCTTGAGGGTGAGATAAAATACTGACCAGTTGTAGATAATGTTGCATTTTTGTTTTTTGATTCTCCATATCCCGGTCGCAACTCATCAGGGCAGACAACATATGGTGGTCGCAGCTTTAATTCCTGGCTAAGATGTGCAAGATTTAGTCTTGTTGTCAGGGAGCGTGGGTTATTATAGCGCTGCTTCAGTTTTTGAAGGGTAATGTCTGTTACAAAGAAGTATATATAAATTAAAATACGGACATGAATAAAAATATCACATTTCCATATAAATAATGAATCTGCTGTGCTAGATCAGAAGTCGGCAACCTACGGCATGCATGCCACAAGGTGGCACATCAAGAAGTTTTGTATGGCATGCAAAGGGCAGCCAAAAATCTCAATTTTAACAGTGTTACTCTCTTACTGGAGGCACATGCTTGTTCACTTTGTAACTAATCTAGATAAAAGTGGCACGCTATGTAAAATAGGTTGCAGACCCCTGTACTAGAATCATTTACATAAAATCTCCTTTTTAAAATGTTTATCTTTGTGCATGAGCTCTTAGCTCTTAGATTTTGAATTTTTACGCAATAATTTTTTTTTAGTTGTATTGACAATGAACTGAAAGATTTTCACACTTTCAATTATATATACATCTTAAAATTGCATATTCAAAATTGAATTGTCTTCAATTAATAAAACAGAAAGAAATTTTGAGAATGCTATATTTTGCCTTAATCATCGCAGCATATTCCACAAATCAAGGAAGGTCACTGGAGCATTCAAATAGGTAAATGTGACCCCTTTTGCCTGTCAGAGCAGTACCCTCTATGATGAACACAACAATCAAGTTTCATGGCTGTACAAGCAACAACATCAGAGAACAGAGTAAATGCAAAAACGTACTGCTGATGCCTACACCAAAAAACAACGCCAGAAGAAATGTGATACATACCATACGCACATATTATGAGCAGAGTCCAAATGCAAAATGCACAGACCCAGATCTGCAATTGCATAAAGCTGAGGTAGATCTGGGTCTATGCAGTCTGTTAGGAGTAATCTATAAAACAAACAACAGAGAACCTGATTAGCCTGCACATCATGCAATGGCAGATGATGATCTTGACTGTTGTTTGCATTTGGACTTGACTTTTAAGCAAATAAACATTGTATGTCTCAAAAACAAACAAAAAAACGAAATCTTTGCTACTATTATTCTATATTGTTACATAATCAACACAGTTTCCACTGTTTTAATGGAAATGTATGTGATGTTGGAGTACATTTTTCTATTTATTCTTATGAAACATTTTTACAAAAATATTAATTGACTTTTGAATTGTTTCTATAAGAAAAAATGATCATATACATTTTGCTCTCTGGAAACATTCACTAAAGTACTCTGGAAAAACTCTAAACTCTCCAAACATGTCAGTGGACAATCAGGTTTGATACTTATTCTCTCAAGCTTTGTCACTGGGCTCTCAGGCCTACTCATGACAATCTCAGGCCTGGTCATTCAATACTCAAGTTTTGTCATTGGGCTCTCAGGCCTAGTCATGACAATATCAGGCCTGGTCATTTGATACTCAAGCTTTGTCATTGGGCTCTCAGGCCTAGTCATGAAAATCTCGGGCCTGGTCATTTGATACTCAAGCTTTGTCATTGGGCTCTCAGGCCTAGTCATGACAATCTCAGGCCTAGTCATGAAATCTCAGGCCTGGTCATTTGATACTCAGGGTTTGTCATTAGACTGAAACTTCTCACACATTCTCCAGTAAAACATCTGCAAATAGTGAACAGAAACATGAGCTTATCCTTTTGAGTTAAATACCTTTTAAGAAGAATACAGTAGTGGCACATGAAATGGAATAAAACTGCACAGAAAAAAAGACTGGCAATAATTATTATCTAAATATGGAAAACTTCTGACCAAAGTCAATCAAGGCATATGGTCTCTGCACTTCCTCAATCTTCTTTTTCTCATAACACTGCAGGAACTCCTTCTGTACCTCATCCAAAAATGACAAGGCCAGTACAGCTGGATATGAATCCTCACAAAGCACCAAATATGTCAGACCAAGGGCTGAAATAAAGCTGAAATTTAAATCAGATAAACAATTATCAGTTATTCAAACACACAATTTACCTAGTAAAATCATTTTCTCAAAATGAATGAAAACAGAGTGCTCTCTCTCCATGCAACATGGTTAATGGCAACCCCAAATGTGACCTGAATCATGAGGGAACCTTATGCATGCTATAAGCCTCCCTTACTTGTAATGCAGGTCACTCAGGAATGTTTTGACAAGGCTGTGTCCTGAAATGTTCTTTAAAACACAAATATATCAAATTAAATAAATTAAGTAATTAATGAAAATGCAAAAGAAGTATCACATTAAAAAACTCCACAACTATACCCACTTTGAAGTGAGACAGATGTATAGCAAGTTACATTTAAGTGAGAGACCACTGTGATTAACACTTAATTGAACATTTTCTTAAAATAAGTCCTTTATATGCAAACAAGCTACTTTAACAAGTAAACCATTTTTATGTGTTTTGAGCAGTGTGAATAGCCAACAGAAAATCTTAGCAAAACAATATTGTACTTATTGAATAAGCCTCCAAAGACGGCACTTCTCAATGAATAAGACACTCATACCCAGCACTTACTCATATTGAAAGGGCTATGCCAAATTAATGTAGTAAAACATCAAAACAGGAGTTTAAGCAGAATTATGCTGCAATGCTGTGTATCCCAAGTTAACATATGTATCACCAAACTATGCCCCCAAGAATAAATGTAAACTGCTTAGATGCTAAGCATAGGTATAGATTCGACCCTGGGGTAACATGCTCATCTCAAAACTATGTCATAAAGAATAAATGTAAGCCCCTTAGATGTTACATATAGTTCTAAATTTGACCCCAGGGTAACATACCCATCACAAAACTATGCCCCCAAGAATAAATTTAAGATTTTTTGAAGCTATCAGATCTAAATGATTACAGGTGAACTTCAAAACCTGTCCAAAATACACCCAAAATAACTAGCTATGTTTGTACCAAACTGCATTAATGCAGACTTCACTAGAAAGATAAATCAAAATTATGAAACTGAGCATAAATGTAGACAACATACAATCATATTCCAGTGTTAAAAATCTCTGTCTTGAACAACATGTTGCAGGAGTTGTATCACATTTCCAAATGCATGTATGTCCAGATGGGCAATCACATATAATCATATTAGTATGGACTTCAAATTTATTCTTCAAGTTTAGAAATATGTAATATCTGATGATACTGATCATACTCAGTATTTCATAGGCACTGGTTTTATGTAAACTGTCTGGTACAACTTCACTGCTGCTTTGAGCAGTGTTGACAAAACAAGAGTCCCTTGAAGAGAATGATTCTCTATTGGCCAAAAAGAATTTCCAGTTATTCAAAATAATATCATTTCTTCCTTCTAACTGCTGCGTGTTGAAACCATCTCTGATATCCTTCTGTGATTACAAATTTTTAAAAATCTGCTGTGGTGGACACACTGGATGTCAGACTGGTGACATTTTCTTTTGGATCAACAAGGCACAAGAAGACTTCTGGTGGCCATATTGGACACATAAGCAGCACCATTTTCATTTAGGTCCACCTAGAATATTGGATGAATGCATATTGTAAAGTTGCATGACTATCCTTGAATTAGGTTAGAAGGAGTAGCATTAACAAACTTGAGCAAATGGATGGATAGACAATGGAAGATGAAACTGGAGACAATATATTATCCTACCCAATAAGCAGTGCTTCTGACAGCAGAAGAAAGCAAGAGATATGCATCCTTAATGTGCTCTTAATGTTACCAACATACAAAATGTTATTCAAATGTCTTCATTACTTTCAGAGACAATCATACCAAAGAGTTTCTTGAAGATGCTCTAAACAGAACTTCCATGAACTTGATATAAGAACTTATTGTATATTAGATCTGTACTGTTTTCATTTTGCATAAACCAGTAACCTAGAGAAGACCTTTATTGAAAACCCCATGCCAATATGACCATTCATTCTGGAGAATTAGGGACAAGGTTTTAACATGTTTATTGCAGCATCAATATTGGATGTCTGCAGGATATCACTTCATTTAGATGTCATAAAGAAGTCTTTTGACAAAAACCCTATGCCAGTATGACCATAAATTCCAGAGCAGTAGTGAAAACAATATTTTTAAGGTGGCCACCATAGTGACCATATTGGATATCAGAGCAGCATCATTTCATTTAGAACCAACTATACACCATAGCAAGTCTTCTGGTGAAACCCCAATGTTGATATGACTTTCCATTTAGGAGAAGTAGCAACAGCAAGATTATGAAGATGACTGTCATCGTGGCCATATTGGATGTCAGATCAGCATCATTTCATTTAGAACCAACTATACACCATAGCAAGTCTTCTGGTGAAACCCCAATGTTGATATGACTTTCCATTTAGGAGAAGTAGCAACAAGAAGATTATGAAGATGACTGTCATCGTGGCCATATTGGATGTCAGATCATCATCATTTCATTTAGAACCAACTAGCAACAACAAGATTATGAAGATGACTGTCATGGTGGCCATATTGGATGTCAGATCATCGCTATCAGAACCAGCATGATATTAGACTTCTCATGAAAACCCCGATATGACTTTTAATTTAGAAGTAGCATCGGCACCATTTTCATCCAGGAATGACTACATACCATAATTTGTATTCTGATGAAAACCCCATATCGATACGACTTTTAATTTAGAAGTAGCATCAGCACCATTTTCATCCAGGAATGACTACATACCATAATTTGTATTCTGATGAAAACCCCATATCGATATGACTTTTAATTTAGAAGTAGCATCAGCACCATTTTCATCCAGGAATGACTACATACCATAATTTGTATTCTGATGAAAACCCTGTCAATATGACTTTCTACTTAGATGGAGTAGCAATAATCAATAATAAGGGTTACAAGATGGCTGCAACTGTGACAGTCATACTGGATATCTGATTAACAAAAATTTTATTCAAGACCCTTTACACACCAGAATAAGTCTTCAGCTGAGTGTAAAGTTTGACGTGATTTAAGGCTGCTCATCAAGAACGTGTCCTTTACACAGACATCTGAAACAACTGCAGATCTGTAACCACTTCTCTCAAACTCCACCCAAGCTACCCTAGTGTTAACCATGTCTACAGCTGGCAAACAAAACACTTTAAACTTCTGAACAATTCTGGCTCTCTGCCACTGGCTCAGTGATGAAATTAAATGATAACAAGCACATTTACATTCTGTCTTATTGATATGAAGGATGGATTTTCTTAGTTATTCTGTTATGATTATTTGAAGACAAATTTGTCTTGATGCTTGAAGAATTTGTCCTCGTTAACTGTATGTTCCATTTTTTTTTCAGACTGAAAGGTCATTCTTTACAATGAAAAAGAGTTCTTATGGAACAGGCTGATATAGAAGGTGATGAATGAACTTATGACAGCTTGTACAGAAGGGTGTTGCCTTAAAGAATTTCATTTAAATGAAAATGGAAAAGTGAAGAAAAGAATGATACCAGTATATGGTTTATTTAAAATGAAAGATAAATGAGTCTGACATTATATAATCATGTTTGATTTTCTTTTACTGGATTTTCTAAGAGAAATAATCTTGATATTTCACAGGAGTAAAAAAAAGATCGTAACTTTTAACGATGATAAGATTATAGTATGAAATTCAAAGTTATTTTTAGATACTTACACAGTCGAGAGTTAAAAATGTCAAACTCCCGTTAATATGACTCGAGTGAAAATCTGACAAGGTATCAATTTTTCTTTCTTAATGTGCTATTTTACTTTGAACTGGAAAGGAGAATTATGTTAATGTTTATATTTTCTGTGTGAATAATTGCAAACCACAGCAGAACACAAACGGTAAACTGCTGACATTTCATGGATAATATGTTTAGGCATAAAATATAAAGAAAATCTCAAATTTCCTTCCTATGAGTTAATAATGGATATATTTTATCTTGTGGGTGAAAAATGTGACTAGTGAAAACACAGAGTTTCTCATTCACTTGATGAAACATCCATTACATACTCGTTTCAAGCAAATATCCTCAATATAACTTAGCGAAATAAAATTGTGTGTATATATATATATATTAATTTGTCACTTTTATTATGACAATGCACATTTTTCAAATCATGTTATGATTATAACCCAAGCTTACCCTGATATATGTATTATCAAAAATGTCTGGGAAGATCACTACAACCAGACCTTGGGATAAATGTCTGTGTAAGGTTTCATGGCAAAATCCTCCAAGTATTTCAAAAGAAGTAGCATTAACAAACTTGTGCTAATGGAAAAACAGATTTCTGATGGATGATAGACAACAAGCCACCCATATGCTCTTCTGGTCAATGACCAGTGGAATTAAAAGCTGAAAAATTTCAACTAGCTTCTTAAATTTAAGTGGATATTTTAAAAAAACAACATCCTTTCACATGTACATGTCATAAATTTATAATGCACTCACTGTATTGTGTATGGTTCAGATTGAAATGTACATCGATCTGGGAACTTTGCAGAAATTCTGGACAAAACTTTCATGTGCTTATATGCTTCCTGCAGTCCTGATACTTGGCCCATAGGTGGACTGTCTGAATTTGCGGCAAGAGGCAGTCCATCACGACTGCGACTTATTATCACAAACTGGATCATGTCACCATCTGCTGTTTAGATGTCTGCCCACCTTTCTATCCATCTGCAAATTATTATAAACTGTAAAAAATATTACAACAGGTTCTATAAAAAAAATCTATGTAGTATATATATATTCTAGACTCTGTTTGTGGGTTTTGATTTTTAACATTGCTTTAACAATTTTTCAGTCAAATTGTTATTATGTCTGCAGTGTGACAGTTTATAGTGATGTCTAGCAATGGGGCATCATGCCAAAGACATGTAGCATGATGTCCCACCAAGTCACATTATTCTGAGACCAGGCTGATCAGTCCTAGCGCTAACCTCTTAATGCTGAGTGCCAAGCATGGCAGCTGCAAGTGCCATTTTTATAAGTCTTTGATATGACTCAGCTGGGGTTTGAACCTGCAACCTCCTGCATCCGAGTCTGATGCTCTAACCACTAGGCCACTGAAGTGGTCTTCATAGCTCTAAATTTCTTGACAAGCATGTATAGATTAGGTGAAGATTATTACTATAGTGGCCATATTGGAAGCAAGATCACCAACATTTTAATTTAGAACCAACTATATATCATAAGAAGTCTTATATCAAAAACCGCATGCCAACATGACTTACCATTGAGAAGAAGCAGCACTAAAAATATTTTCAAGATGGCTGCCATGGAGGCCATACTGAAAGTCAGATTTAATTTTTTAAAATTTTGGTTCAAGATGTTCAAGAGGTGAGTGTGGTGGCCATATTGGATGTCAGATCATTGCCAATTTTACTTAGCACCTACTAGATATTATAAGAAGTCTTTGAGTGAAAACCTCATGATCATAAGACTTTCCATTCAATAGCATTAGCAATAACAAGATATTCAAGATGGCTGCCAAGGTGGCCATACTGGATGTCAGATTGGCAGCATTTTCATTTAGGACTAACTAGACATCATAAAAACCTTTTCAGTGAGAGCTTATGTTGAATCTCACCATCCATTCAGAAGGTGTAGCTATAAAATGATTTTCAAGATGGCCATGTGGCAGCCATATTGGATGTCTAAGCAGCACCATATTCAATTTGGATAAACAAGACCATGGTTTGAATGTGTGTGTAAGGTTTCATGGTAATCCTCCAAGTGTAGACTAGTGCCTGAAACAACAACAAACTTGTGCTAACTGATGGACAGCTGTCAATCACAATCAGACACCACAGAAACTTTATGACCAGTAGAGTTAATAAAAATCAGTTGAAATTTTTTCCTTCCACAACATTTTTATTTATCAGGCATTTTGTTGTCTTATATACAGCAAATAATCAGCAAAATAAATCGAACAACTGTATGAACATTCCAATATAATGTGCAAAGATTATATACTCAAAGTGATTGCTGGTAATAAGTGGCGAAATGAACAAAAAATAACCATTTCAAAAGCATCAACAAACCACAAATAACATCAGTATAATAGCAAACAAAAGAAGTAATGAAATTTATGCAGATACCCCAAATTTAAACTTAAACATATAGCTCAACTGATACAATTTATTAAAAGAAATCAGCTATTATAACATTCTGCATTTTGAACTCTGAATAATAATGAAATTTACAAGAATGATCCTTTATAATAATTTAGGGATTCTGAAATTTAAAGGAACTTGACACTCTGAACAATAATAATGGAACAAGGAAATAGACATTAGCTGTTTGGCAATTATTACTTATCAAACTGGGATGTAAATGAATTGATTATGGGCCTGTTTTGTTTTGTACCACTTGGACCTAAATGTATTAATTATGCACTGGTTTATTTTGTATTGTTTGGACCATTGCTTATGGGCCTGTTTTATAATTTGTGTTGTCTGGACCTAAACGAATTTATTATTGGCCTCTTTTATTTTGTATTGTCTGGGCCTAAATTGATTGATTATGCACCCATTTTATTTTGCTTTGTCTGGACCTAAACGTATTATTTTCAGCTGTTTTATTTTGTCTGCACCTAAATGAATTTATTTTATGGTCCTTTTTTATTTTTCCTTGACTGGACCTAAATGTACTGATTATTTATGTTTATTTTGTATTATCTGGACCTAAATGTATTGATTATGGATGAGTTTTATTTTGTATTATCTGGACCTAAATGTATTGATTATGGATGAGTTTTATTTTGTACTATCTGGACCTAAATGTATTGATTATTGATGAGGTTTTTTTTTGTATTATCTGGACCTAAATGTATTGATTATGGAGGAGTTTTATTTTGTATTATCTGGACCTAAATGTATTGATTATTAATGAGTTTTATTTTGTATTATCTGTACCTAAATGCATTGATTTTTGTTGAGTTTTTATCTGTATTATCTCGACCTAAATGTATTGATTATGGATGAGTTTTATTTTGTATTATCTGGACCTAAATGTATTGATTATGGATGAGTTTTATTTTGTGTTATCTGGACCTAAAAGTATTGATTATTGATGAGTTTTATTTTGTATTATCTGTACCTAAATGTATTGATTTTTGTTGAGTTTTTATCTGTATTATCTCGACCTAAATGTATTAATTATGGATGAGTTTTATTTTGTATTATCTGGACCTAAATGTATTGATTATGAGTCTGTTTTATTTTGCATTTGACAAGGTTTATCAGTGACAAAAAATGATTTCTCTTTCCATGGCAACTTGTCTTTTTACATTACATTCAAAACCTATTTAAATGTCGCAGAATCAAAATTTATCAGCAAGTTATTCTTGTACAACTATGGTTTCCTAGCTTATTTAACCATGTGACCATGGTTATTTGCATGACACTCTATTGTGTTTGCAACTTACTTGAAATCCATCTATACAATAAAACAGGTTACTTATGAAATCATAATTTTCAACAAATGAAAACATACAGAAATACTACTATACTGTGTCATTTTCTTTACATAAAATTTCCAGCGACGATCCTTTTTTGGTCTGTAATGATTCCAATTAGCACTCCTAGTTTGTTTTGTATTCGTGGTTTTAATACCATTTTTCTGCACATAGAGCTATATGTGGTGGCCAGCAAATTTCGTGGAGAAAGAAGCCAGGAAAACCCCGGGAAGAACCACCAACCAACAGGAAGCCTTGTTTATGGATGCCATTTTGTAGCATTTTGGTCCAAGCACTTTGACTTGATGTACTCAGCTACCTTGGACCAACCAGATTTGGAATCCTTGACCACTGCACACTGTTCTATAAATCATACATAAAGAGTATGTGGCAGTGAGATTGGCTTGAAATTATACATGATGGAGCAATGTCATTGGAGTGTGTACAACTACTGAAGAACTGCATGGGTGGTCAGTTTTTCAGCTTTCTCATTTGCTCTGCAATTGTTTCTGCCAGTTATTAAGAAAATCTTTATTCTGGCTGTTGATGTATTAATTTCCATAATGGTTTCACATCTGAAGCTATAGGTTCCCAGTTAGTTGCTGATGTAGTTTTAGAATGGTCTGGTATCTTCAGTTAGATTCCCAATCATTCTGCTGATATACTTATGTGAATTTCATACGTTTTCCACTTGTAACAGTTTCCATTTTTAAAAAAATGCAGATACATTTTACTTAAACATGAGTTTTGTTTCTTCGCTAGTTTTCAAACTTTATAATCCTGGCAGTCAACAAAAATGATCAACTAATTTTCATGGAACACATTTCAACTGTAGTATTTCCCACAGGGATCTGTATTGTTGCTTATAGTTTCCTCGTCATACTTGCACTGTATAATAATAGTACATGTATTATTATACATGTATGACTAACAGTTAAATTACAAGCAATGATACCAGCCCCTGTGGTATTTTCAACATCAAGACCATTTAATTACTGGAATTTCTGACACAGTCATACTGATACTTCAACACTGTCCAATTCAGCGGAATTCATTCTCTATTTACCATTAATAATACCCCTCCAGTATCTAAAGTTCTATCACTCATATGTATCGGTACATTAAAATTACTTCCCTCTAACAAAAATCATATTTGCTTACCGAGTTGCTGATTTTATAAATGAAGCGTTTCCATTGCATAATCTTGATAGTGATTGTGAAGAAAACCGTAATTAGAATTCATTAACTCATTTTTGGAAGGCGGGGGGTGGGGGCGAGAGGAAGGGATCCTAGAATTATGTCCTTTTCTTCCCAGACATGTTATCCTTTTCGGTCCTTATATATATATATATATATATATATATATATATATATATATATATATATATGAATGATACAGATATACCCACTCTCTGGAGTGTTCTATTTTTTTTATAGTTCAAATATGGTAGCCTAAAGAGAGAGGCCCTAGCTCCATTCCGCCACCCCCACCCCCGCCTCTATGCCTTCAACGACAGTGTTGGTTAATATCTGTACACACACTGCCTAGCACAATATAAAATTGCCTGAAATATGAAACCATTAATACTCCATCGCTTTCAGTGATATTCTTGTTTTGTTTAAATCAACCACTACCGTGTGTAACACCATATGTTGTTTTATGAACAGCCGGTGTAGCTTTCATTTACGTTTCCTACTTTATTCTCATTTATATGTTAGACAAGAAATCAGCAAGAAAACTGTTTGTCATACCTACTTGATGTAAGGTCGTGAACTGAACCGTTTACGTTTGCCACACTTTGCTTTTAGATGTAACTATATTTGCAAGAAGTATTTTTTATCCTGACACCGATTGCGTGGCACATACTTAATACACACAAGTAAGCGCTTTTGAAAATTATGCTGCATTTTACTTACTAGCAATAGCAAATTTTTAAAAGATCACACAGCAATTAAATTACATGCAAAGTATGATGGATCAAACTATTTTGCCAATGAAAGAAGCAGCAGAAGGAGTGAACAGACTATTTGCTTGAAACATTATGAAAAATAAGGCTTCCTTCGAAAACGAGAGAGGAGGAGGGTGAACGGACCTCAACAAAACGTCATTATAAGGCTTCCTACGAAAACGAAAGAAAAAAATAAGGTCATTAACGTCAAGTCAAATCCTCTAACTAACTGAGAGTTTCTTTAATTATGTTGGTTTTTTTTTGTTACTCTGGTCATCTCGTTAGTGTTTTTTAAAAAGTATACGTGCGTGTTTACCCACCGTGACGTTTTGTCGAGGTCGCACCCCCTCTGCTGCTGTAATTAAATCATTGTTATATCAAATATGGCACCAGTTATGGAGTCTCATACAGCTAGATGAGCTCGAGAACGAATAGAAGCGACTAAAAATATCTTCCTTTTCCGTGATTCCGTTAGAGAGAAACTACAAGAACGTCAACAATCTCAAGTTGAATTTGCAGAGGATACAGAACAATTATTCAGACCTGTTACAAAAGTTACTGAAAGAGTTGTGACAGCTACTGAATGTCCTCTTCTATCAGTAAGACAAACTGCTAAACAAGCTGAACTAATAGCGACAAGAACCAAACAAACAAAAAAGATTTTACGAGATGTTCCAACTGAGAAAGCTGCCTCACAACCTCCACCCGTCGACGAAGAAATACTTGAGCGCATTAGCAAAGTTCGTTCTGAAATCGCCGACGTGAAAAAAGAACGTGTACTTTAAGGAGGGGGTTGTCAAAGAGATTTAAAATACTGAAAGAGATAAAATAGCCCCAAAATTTATGATAATTTATCTGATAAATCTAATATTTTAAAACCCGGTTACCGTAAAGTATCTGATGATAAACTTATTGGATGGATGTATCGCATATATCGCGACAAAAATTAAGCCAGAAGTGATGATCTAGAATTTAGAAGTATTCCATATAAAGTACAATGACTTGATAATGCAGCAACGGCACAAATTTTCAGCAAGAGATTCCACCACCACCTCCTTGTTCACCTCGACCGCCACCGCCACCGCCATCACTGCCACCAAAACCATCGACACCGTCTAAAGAAGTAACAGAAGAAATAACACAGAAAGTAAGAGAAAGGGAGCAACGGATAGAAGAAAAATAGGAAGAAGAAATGAAGGGATGGAAACAAAAGACTCATAAAGAATGAGGCAAAAAATGGAGGAGGAAGATATGCAACTAGACAAAGAATAGATAAGAGAAAAGAGAGAAGAAGATAGGCAAAGAAAAATGAGAGGATATCCCCCCAGCGTTACTGGAAGTGGTTTGTCAGTGGTTGCCTGTCCTAATAACATTCTTTCTGACGTAGAACGACTTGAAGTCTTGATTGGAGGAACACGTACTGGAAATAATTCTCCAGAAATTATTAATGAGGCAGCGGATATTTGTCGAAGATTATTTACAGGCGGTATCATGGACATCGGTGTTTATCGGTCTCTTATGGATCAAATCATTGATGATTATCACAGTGATTATATAAATAAATAATAAATAAGATGATCGTACATAATGCTCAACGTGGACCTGTAATGGTCAGGGTGATGAATTCGCGATTGCCTCTTTATAATTCAATTTACGGCGATGGGCTCGGCGGTGTTGTTCAGGGTCTATTCAGAAGGATAGCCCCAAAAGTAGCACCTGTTGCAGATCATCAAACAATGAAATCTATCGATGTTATTCGTGAAAAAATTCATTGCGCGATTGGTGATGTTGCCGGTAAAGCGTTTTCTGCAATCAAAGAAAGACTAGCACGATTAATACGTAGACCGCAAATGTCAGTAAAATAATAAATTAAGCTGCAAATAAAAAATAAAAAAACTAGCAGAGCTGGCTGGTTATGCAAATACGAGTTTTATTTCAAGAGGTCATCTTCGTGTTAGACGATAGCAATCATGATAAAGATGTTCAAGCGTATATCCGATCCAGAATCCGATATGGACGCACCATTATCAATTTTATTCTTATGACGAACGATAACCAATTCAGCGTGGAAGAATTGAATTACAAGTCCATGACACAAGCAGATACTTTCTACCTGCTGAGGCTTTTATTGAAGCAGAAAGTGAAATTATAAAAGCAGGCGATACTGCATATGCAGACGAAGTTAGAGTTGCTTTTGTCAATAACGGCATCACGGCTTTTTTGACAGTGCTACGTATATGAATGGTTGAAAAAATATTGAAACAATTAGAAAGAAATCGACGTTGCCACAACAATAATATGTTTAGCAAGATACTCTGATGATTATACAAGATCAGCTTCTCCGACAATGCTGTTGGCCAAAGATAACACTAATTATCCTGATCACAGACAATATTTGAAAGTACAAGTACCACGAAATACTGCGACTGATCCACAACTAGCTGGAGCGATAGACCGACCTGGCGCTGAATTTCTTATGTTACAGAATATCAACGACCATTACAATTTAGGATTTGCTATTCGCAAATCAATGTTGAAAGATGGTCGTAGAAGTTTTTCGCGCGCGATTCCACTACCCCACATCTTTGGATTTTGTAGAAACGTTAGAAAAGTTATCTTTGGAGCTAAACATACAGTTGCCCTTGTAAGAAAGGCTACCGACGACGACGCTATCTGGCGAGCTGATGGTGATGCTGGTAAAGTAATACTGACAAAACTTTCGTTGTGGATGCCGGTAATGACTCCACCGATCGCCGAAGATCAGCGATTGTTCTTTATGGATTCAGGTGGAAAATCATTGTTGTCGTGGTTAACAGAAACCACGGACAGTATTCAATCTAACATTAATGACTTATTTTCATGGCATATAACATCGCAGGAAGGTGTTTCTGCACCATGACATATATTTGTTGCTTTTCTGAATTTTGATCGATTAAACTCACAGAATCATAGTCATATGATATTTGACAAAATGGGAAGTTACGAGGTTTCTTTACGGATAAACGGAAAACAAGAACCAACTGAAAATATACTACTGAATTTTGATCAAAATCGTAGAGCGCGTGTGTATCATCGGTTAATGACATTTATGGGGCGCGATCAAAACGTAGACACTGGTTTATAAATATCGCAGTTAGATTTTAGAAATCTGTATCCGATCTATTACTTTTCGCTGGAGCATCTTGATTTATCCAGGCAATCTGTTGTTGATATTCATTTTCGAGCTCAAGTAAATATAGGTGGCGGTGTTAATTACAGAGCAATAGCGGTTCTACTCAGCGACAAATCAATGTCACGGAATGGTGTAAATGTTGTTAATTAAATACATGTACTCGGGTTTCGTTTCTTTTCTCTGTACAACGATACCCGAGGGTGATTATAATATGGTCTATGTATTTCGAAATCGTGAGTACGATTCGTCCTGTGCCACACGTGCAAGGTGCCTTTGATAAAGAATAACGAAAATTCTAAAGGTATAAATACGTTACTACATGTAAAGAACCTTTACAATACTAATGGTTTTGTCAGCAAGCGGCCTGCTAAAAGGATTCGCACAACTCCAGCTGTAGGGGTAGGTAATGTTTTGGGTTTTAAGTGATAACTAGTGTATTACCATATTTGCCTTTGCATGTTTGTTATAGTTTTCTTTACATACCATAATGCGTGCATTTTTTATTCTTGTTGCGACGTAGTGCAGGATTTGTATTGGTAATGTAAAATTACAAATTTTTTAAAAAAAAGTTGTTCACTATTGTCTTATCGAGCAGGGTTAGGTTTACTATTGAACCTCTGTTTTGTAATTGCCATTATAATATAATCCTTTTAACTTACCATGTATAACGTCCTTACGTTATGTCTGTATCAAGTGTAGTACACTGTATCGGGTATATTTTCAGCTGAGTGAGTGAGTGGTCTGATGGTAGGAATATCCGGGGTGTCCGGTGTTGTCAGAGGGTAGAAACGTCCGTGTGTCCGGAGCGTTTAAGGTGCCGGAGCGTCAAATGTCTAGCGTCCGGAGTGTCCAGAGGGACTAAGGTGACCCAGCTGTAGAGCCGTCAAAGGACCAGGGGGTCCGGAGGGTCTAATATTTCAAGTGTTCGGAGGGTCTAATGTTTCAAGTGATCATAGTATTCCGAGGGTCCGGAGTCTATAGTGGTTGTGAAATTGATTCAGAGGAGCTGTGGAGCGGATAAGGTGCACGGGTGACGGAGTGCATCTCCACACATGTATTTTTAGCTGTATGCTAATTTTGGGTTAGTAAGACCCAGTGTATTATTCAGGACTGGAAGGATAGATTGTATATCTGTTCTTGTTTAGTGACATAATTTCGCTACCTGAGCGAATACATTTTTTTTACTATGTGTAAACGCTTACATTGTTTACTATTTGAGTGAACTATATTTCATCATTCCATTATTGAATCATTTGTGAAATCATTTATCCTGTGTTTTAGGGTTACTGAACTAAATTTATTTGTATATTTTTTTCATCTTTGAAACTGTGCGTTTTTTGTTAAATGGATCCAATATTTGGATTATAAATACGCACACATCTTCATCATCCACTACTCATATAAATCGCCACATTAAACCATATATCTGTGTCGTCAAAACGTGTTCTGTTGTTAATCCGAGATATCCCACCCGTTTATCTTGTTACAATCAATGTTACTCGCTGGTGTTGGTGGAAGAATGAGAATTATTGATGCACCAGTGGCAAATATTTAAAATCGTTTACAAAATGATGTGTAATTAGATCAGTCATACATATTATAATGTCATATCATCATGTTAGTGTCACTATGACTCCTGGTCAGATTAAGTCTCCAAT
>CM068840.1:97385182-97405182 GCA_028554795.2 Sinohyriopsis cumingii | reverse complement strand
TGTTAATGTATTCATTAATGTATTATGTTAATGTATTCATTAACATAAAGGGCACCGCATTGGTCTTCTTCTTGTCCTTAGGCTGCGTCTCACTGTTGGCCCGTAAATTAGCACTCTTTTCAGGCATCCTTGTCTTTCAACGTAGATCCTACGTATCCACAGGCTGGTGTTTGTCCTGTGGACAACGGTCCACTTGGATCGGACATACATGAGCAAGTCTGTCCTAAACATCATGGAAGATACAAGGGTGGATGACTCAACTGTGGTCCACATCTTGAAGCGACGAGAACAGGTGAATCAATGCAGTGAACTGCGCTTATTTATAGGCAGAGGTAGGATTGAAACGGATTGAGTTCATTCACCAATCCGAACACGCGTTACAAAATTCAGTCAGCCCGCATCCAATCCGAAGAGAGCAGTCTGTGACGTCACGTAGTCTATATAGATTCGCTAGCGCTTGTGTGCAGTCAATCTATGCGACAGTGATTCAACATGACGGAAACTCAGAAAACGATCCAATGGGGTGCACCAACAGGGGAGACCGCCCAAGGGAACCCGGACTTACTTTCAGAAGAGGTGAATTGGGATTTTGTGGATTTTCTCTCCTCGCAAGAATTTGTTCCGGAACCTTCGTTACCTTCTTCATTACCGCAAGTGGAGAATTTTAGACAGAGACAGAAAGAAGAATTGGAGAAATTTATACAACGACAAAAGGAAGCGGAACAAGCTTTTCTCCTACAGCAGCAAGAAGAAGAAGAGGTAAGAAAAAAACAACAGCAACAACAGCAAGAAGAAGTAGCAGCAAAGAAACAAGAGGGTGAAAATCAAACGGTCACGGTACTGTTGGACATTTTAGCGGAGTTAAGAAGTCTGAAACAAATGTATCAGACTTCTTTATTACGACCGAAGAGAATACGACCTTCCCGAGCTAAACACGTCAACCCTGTGACTAAGCCTACCGTACCACCCTTAGTGATTTCAACCCAATCATCATCAACATTGCGCAGTTCAGAAGTAGGCCTTGGCCGTGGCAAAGGCATAAGGCAGTTAAAGTTGATTGGTTAAACTCACCCCTACACCGAAATAAAAAAGGCCCTTTTCAGGGCCAGCCATATTTCTCGAAAAGAGATATCCTTTCAATTTGCCAATAACTCAAAGAAAATATTAAACAGCCCATTTTTTACCCTTATAGTACGTGTCTGTGTATGAGTGCGTGAGTGTACGTTCTTATTTTAAAATCAAAACTCAAAGACACTTACCTTATATCATTAATTTATTCTTTTATCATTATTACAATCCAATTCACAATTCACCACAGAACACTTTAATTAAAAGTTCATTGATTTCTTCTTTTCTCCTTGTTTAGTCTCTCTGTTTTTTGAATTTCTTCACCGTCTTTTCCTCTTCTTCTTCCTCCTCGCTTTCTTCCCTTCTTCTTTTTTCTCCTGTTTCTTTTTCTTCACCTGTCTTCTTTCTTCCTCAGAAGAATCCCTCTCTTCCTCTGAAGAATCCCTCTCTTCCTCTGAAGAATCCATCTCTTCTTCTGAAGAATTCCTCTTTTCTTCTGATTCCTCTTGTTTCTTTTTTGGGCAATCTGGAGACCAATGTCCTTTTTCTTTACAATAATAACAGGTATCTTTACTTTTGTCTTTTTTAGCCCCTGTTTTCTTTCTTTTTTGACGGTCTGGACACTCTGAATACCAATGCCCTTTCTTCTGACAGATATAGCAAGTATCTTGACTTTTATCTCGAAAGGAAGGAGAGTAGTCCGTGGGCTGGTCTGAAGAGAATTTTCTAATGACCCCTCGCAAAGCTCTGACGAAACGTTCGATTTGGTTAGTCTCTTCCATCGTTGTGCTCGGCTTGAGAGTGAAATGAATAGTGAAAGGACAAGACACACACCCTTTTATATACGCTGGTCTGCCATGACTATAAATTAGTCTATGGTGTTTAAACTTGAGTCATTTGACGTTTTGCACTCAAGATGAAACGATCCTATTCATTCGAGAAGAAAGAAGAAGAAAGTAAGAGGCAGAAACGTGATCTATCGCCTCGAACCAGGGCTGAAATCTTGGCACAAATTCATGCCAGTGATTTTGAAGAGGACATGAGTGAACCATAATTTGAAACCTCTAAACCAAGTTCACCACCCTTACTCAACCCTGAAAAATACTATTCCATTCGAGAGACGGAAAAGGGTTCCTCTAGAAAATTTAGAACCACGGCTTACAAATACACGGTGAAGTTTAAAGATTTCAAGGCTGAAGTGCCGTTAGAGAAAGCAGAAGTGTTTATCACTGGGGTGTGGGATTCTTTGCTCACTGCACTCAAGCGACAATGTCAACCCAAAGAAGACGATCGCTTGAGACTTTCCATACAACACGACGGTTTGAAATCCCCTGTTTGGATCGAGTTTAGCACCCCTGCAGAATTGACCGCTTCCAAAGTCATGGACAAGATTCAACACGTACAACAATCTAATGACCAGTTTGACATCACCGATGGAAAAGCCACACTGGACATGACCCACGTCTCTCCTCCTCAAGGGACAGGACGCAAAAAGATGTTATTGGTGGACGACCTTCGCAACACCAAAACAAGTCTCGTCCGAATTAACAACCCACATGACCAGATGTGTTTAGCCCGTGCCATCGTGGTGGGACGAACCTATGCCAACAAGAACGACACGGTAGAATGGAAAAGAACCTGGAAAACTATTCAACAATCCGACCGAGCCAAACAACGAAATGAAGCAGAACTCCTGTTACAACAAGCCGGACTGTCCAAAGACACACCCTGTGGCATTCCTGAGATGCAAAAATTGCAAGATGCCCTAGCTCCACGCTACACCTTGAAAGTGCACCCTCAAGAAATGCGCGGGCCTCTGTTGTTTCGAGGCCAAGAATTTAAGGACGGAAAATACATTCATGTCTACTATAACGATGGCCATTTCGATACCATTACCAGTATCACTGGATTCCTAGGATACGGTTATTATTGTGAGAAATGTGATTATGGTTATAACAATCGAGAGCAACACAAGCATTGTGGATCGAAATGCCCAGGATGTTTGGCCTCTCCACCCTGTCTGAGCGAAGAACCAGTGCCTTGTTCAACTTGTCTGCGCACGTTTGTCAGCCCTACCTGTTACCAACAGCATTTGAAGACGCAAGGTTCACAGAAGAAATGTGCTTGTCAACTCCTGAGATTGTGCCCTACGTGTGGACAAGGCATACTTACCAACAATGCCAAGGCACACGTATGTCGAGGAAAGAAAAAATGTCACATTTGTCACCACATCGTGGACTTGGAACACGAATGTTACGTGCAAAAATACCAACCCCCGCCAGAGAAAGAGGACGGTCACAAGAAGAAAGGCAATTTCATCTTTTTCGATTTCGAATGCATGCAAGAGACTGGCATTCACATCCCTAATTTCTGCGTGGCTCATCGAGCGTGCGAGAAGTGCATTCAAGAACCTATCTTCAGTCATTGCCCTCACTGCAGCAAGATTCCTGGAGGACGTGAAAAAATCTTTCGGGGACCAAACACGTTAGCCGATTTTGCCCAATGGGTCTTAGACCCCGTCGACAAGACGTGGAGCCAAGAGGACATCGAACGTTACGGAGATTGTCATCGTCATGCCACAGTGATGGCTCACAATTTTTCCGGATACGATGGACAGTTTCTTCTCAGATACTATACGGAACAAGGCACCGAGCGTCCTAAAGTGACTTTGAACGGAGCCAAAATCATTTTCATGCAAGTGGGACAAGTGCAGTTTAAAGATTTGATGAGTTACTTGGCCATGCCTTTGAGTCGAATGCCTAAAACGTTTGGAATGACAGAAATGGCTAAAGGGTACTTTCCACACTTTTTCAATACGGAAGCCAATCAACACGCCGTTCTACCCCATTTACCTGAGGCTCACTATTACGACCCCGACAACATGCGTACCGAACAACGAGAAGCTTTCTACGCTTGCTACCAGATTCACGCCTCGGACCCTTTCGACTTTCAGGAAGAAATGCTAAAGTATTGTCGTTCCGACGTGGACATTTTACGGCGTTGCTGTGGAAAATTTCGAGAACTGTTCATGGAACACGGAGGGGTCGATCCTTTGAAAGAAGCTTGCACCATTGCCAAAGCGTGTTCCCTAGTGTATCGACAACGATTCATGCCTGAAAACACCGTGGCTGTCATCAGCCCTCAAACGACCCACTTTGTCAAACGTCAATACTCGGTCAAAGCCCTACGTTGGTTACATTACTTGTGCGACAAGGAAGACAAGTGGATTCAGCATGCCCGCAACGGAGGGGGCGAAAAGACCATCGGAACGTATTCGGTCGATGGCTGGGACTTAGAAAACCCCAAGATCGTGTACGAGTTTAACGGTTGCTTATTTCACGGATGTCCTGTTTGTTACCCTGACCGTGGCACTAAAAATCAGTTTTGCAACGAACCATGGAAGACTTGTACCAGGACACTTGTCAGCGACGCCTAAAGTTAGAACAGCAAGGATACCAAGTGGTGGAAATGTGGGAACACGAGTACGATCACCGTATGAAAACCGATCCCGAGTTTAAACGCCTCGTGGAAAGTTACCAGTTCATGGACCCGCTGAACCCGAGGGATAGTTTGTACGGAGGAAGGACCAATGCCACCTGTTTGCTGTACCAAGCCGACGAAGAGAAAGGAGAAGAAATCAAATACTTGGACGTGTGTTCGCTGTATCCCTACGTGTGCAAATATTGTCGCTTTCCTGTAGGGCACCCACAATTGTTAACGGAACACATCGACCTGAAAAACATTCGACAATACGAAGGCTTGATCAAGTGCAAAGTTTTGCCTCCCACGAACCTATACCATCCCGTCTTACCTCACCATTGTCAAGGCAAACTGATGTTTCCCTTGTGCCGTACTTGTGCCGAAACGTGCAACCAAGACCAGACTTGGCATCACAGCCAGGAAGAACGTGCCTTGACGGGAACCTGGGTCAGCGTAGAATTGTTCAAAGCTCTGGACATGGGATACCAACTGTTAGAAGTGTACGAAATTTGCCACTTTCCCAAGACACAACAATACCACAAGGGTGATCCCAGTCAGAAAGGCATTTTCGCCGACTACGTGGATGCCTTTTTGAAACTGAAGCAAGAAGCCAGCGGCTATCCTTCCTGGTGTCACACTCCCGAAGACCAAATAAAATTCAAAGAGAAATACTACGAACAAGAAGGCATCACTTTAGACCACATCGAGAAAAACGAAGGCAGGCGGTCGTTTGCCAAAGTGATGTTAAATTGCTTGTGGGGTAAAATGGCACAACGACCGTGTTTACCCAAGACGGAATATTTGACAGAACCTTCCCGCTACTTCCAGATGATTCACGACAAAACCAAATACATGAAACACGTGGACGTCGTTCGCGAGGATTTGATCTTGGTCAATTACGAAGAAGATCTGGACTTTGTACAAGACGACCCTTTTGGAAATGTCATCATTGCGGCTTACGTGACAGCCCATGCTCGCTTAAAATTGTACGAAGCTTTAGAACTGTTAGGGGAACGCGTCCTGTACTTTGACACGGACAGTTGCATTTACATCCATCACCCGATTCAACATCACCCTGACATCGAAGGAGACCGTTTAGGAGCCTGGACAGACGAGCATCCCGACGACAAGATTCTAAGTTTCGTCAGTGGCGGTCCCAAAAATTACGGCTACGAATACCGGGACAAACAAGGAGAAGTGCACACGACGTGCAAAGTGAAAGGACTGACTCTGAATTATCGTACCAGTCGAGTGGTCAACTTTGGGGTATTGAAAGAAGCCTTGCAATCGGGAGAGGATGGAAACTTTAAAGTGACCACCTATCAACCGAACAAAATTGTACGTTTACCCACTCACTACATCGTCAGTCGACCCTTGGAAAAAGTCTATCAAATCGTGTACCAGAAGCGAGTGAGACTTCCCAATCACTTTACGTTACCGTACGGTCACGTCGGTATTGGTCTGTATATAAAAAAGGAACCCTAGGCAAGATCGATAGTTCATTGGGACTACCAAGACCGAGCGAACAAGATGAATACTTTGAAAGAGACATCGTTCCAGTTTGGGGATTGTAAAAAAGTTGTATCTTCCTCTAGTGTGACTAATACTGGATGGATAAGACCCAGACATTGCGACGGAAAATGTCCGGAAGGAAACTGCGATTGTCCATGTGGTTACCATTGTAATTGCGTAACGGAGTTTGCAGACGAGTGCGATTGTGAGCCTTGCGATGGATACGATGCTGTACCTTGTGACCTGAGCGATGCCGTAAAGCATCATGGGAACTTTGTTCTCACTGCCCCTATCATGGAAAGTGATGCTGTGCGTGTCAAACCTGAGGGATGCGAAAGCGATGCCGCTCGTCCTCTTAGACATTTTACCCGGTTTAAAGGGGAATGTCGACCTTCACGTTTACCTTCCTACGGATGTCATCCAGCCCTGAGCAAACTCCTGCCCATGTCACTCAACCCTCATCGAAACGAACCTGTGAAAGACGAATATTCGTTCCCTGTGCGTTTGTCGGAATACTGCGACTTTGAAAATCGTCTTCAATCGTTCAAAGGAAAATGGCCAAAGTATCTGGGAGGACCGACCCCTGAAGAATTAGCCAGAGCCGGATTTTTCTACTTGGGCGAAGGAGATAAAGTCAAGTGCTTCAGTTGCGGTGTGTCACTTCACCACTGGGAACCGCAAGATTCGGCCTACGTAGAACATGCTCGATGGTCACCGAATTGTCATTACTTACCTTTAGTGGGACCGAGACATTGAAGTAACTTCTTACGATAATAATCTGTTCATGGATACTTTACAAGAGAACATTCGTGCTTTGCCTGTGGAGTTGAGAGAACGCATTTATCGAGAACTAGTCAAAATACAAGTGAAACGTAAAGAACAATTGCATCCGTTACGTCACCGGTGTTTGAACCACTGGTACCTGAAGGCTATACAAGGATTGATTCAATTGAAAGTGTTTCATCGGACAGACATTGATCAACGATCCTCTAGTTTTAAAAAGGATTGGTTTGGTATGGACGATTCTACCTACATCATTGTAAACGTACTGCATCGAATTCCAGAGGAAGAGTTAACGAATTGCCAACATCTTGAACACAATGTCAACTTGGTGAAAGAGGAAACTTCTGAACGAATTGTAATGTGTAGATTAGTGACTCAACGATTTAAATTCAACACTGAAGTAAAACCATGTTTGTGCAAACGGTACATTTCTTGTGTCAGACCAAAGAGGATTTAGTATGACCTATTCATGGATACTTTGCTAGAGAACATTCGTGCTTTGCCTGTGGAGTTGAGAGAACGCATTTACCGAGAACTGGTCAAAATACAAGTGAAACGCAAACTCAAAGTGATTCGTCCGGTTTTAAATTATGCTCTGTTCCAAAGTACAAGAAGACTGATTATGAGTGGATATTACATTAGGCACAAAGTTAAACGAGGCCATTGGCCACCACCCAACGATTCCAAAAACAGTGTATATACTTATGGATACTTTACAAGAGAACATTTTGGGCTTGCCTGTGGAGTTGAGAGAAAGGATTTACCGAGAGCTGGTGAAAATACAAGTGAAACGTGAAGAACAATTGCATCCGTTACGTCACCAGATCTTTAACCACTGGTACCTGAATGGTATAAGAGAACTGATTCGTCAGAAATTGTTTCAATGGTCAGACATTGTTCAACACTTTGAGGTCGCTAATGATCGACATGTTCATAATTATGGTTACTTCGAGATTCACCTACAGCAATACATTGAGGAAGACAAGGTAAAGG
This sequence comes from Sinohyriopsis cumingii, assembly GCA_028554795.2. Lineage (NCBI taxonomy): Eukaryota > Metazoa > Mollusca > Bivalvia > Unionida > Unionidae > Sinohyriopsis > Sinohyriopsis cumingii. Next base: position 97,397,346 of record CM068840.1, on the reverse strand, counting down.
ATTACCAACATTTGTTACGTGGAATCTACTTAGCGGAAGAGGAAACTTCTAAACGAACTCTGACGTTTCGGTTACAGTATGCAAGATTTAGATTCCCTACTGGAGAACGAAGATCTCTGGCTAGAAAGTACGTGTATTGCATCCAAAAAAAAGAGAATATAAAATCAGGCTGCCATGCCACGGTTTATGTCACATGTCATCCAACAGATTCCGTGGAAGGAACTCAATGACCATATTCAAACCGTGGATCATTACCATCAATTATTACAAGAACTGTATCCATTCAATTTGGGACGACAAGTGGTGTGTGTCTTAGTGACTTGTTTTTGGGGATTTCGTTTACCAGCCGATTCTTTGTGGACTCTTTACGATCAGTACTTACCACCTCAATGACCTTAAATGGTCACGAAAAACTCCTTTTGCTCAAAGCCGTGCGTTTTCATCTGGATACTTCTCGACCTCAACAGGAAAAAAAGATTCGTCAACTTTTAGCTACCCAAGACGTGTATGACGATGTGTGTGTAGCTTGTGACTTACATCCCCATTGGACAGATGTCCGTGCCTGGAAAGAATGGGGTTTTGAGGCTTGGACCCAAGAAGTGGCCCAGTATGCACGAGAGTTGTTCAAGGAAAAAAGTTACTTTTCAACCCGTGTTAGTGACGGTGCCAGAAGAACCCGTCACCCAGGACAGGACTGTCGTGGACAGACCTGAAAGACCTTTTCGGGAGGACACTTGTGTGACCTTACCCCCTACTATAGAACTGGTTAGAACATTACCCAAAACATGTGGTTGTTGTACAGACACTTGTGTTTATTCCACGTTCATCGTTATCATGTGCCTTTTATCCTTGTACTTAAGCCTTTGGCTTTTATGTATTTTTGTATTTCGTATTCATGTTTGAAAAAAAAACATTCAATAAACGTGTTCTGAAAAAGTATATAAACTCTTGTCTTGTTTGTTTTTCGTGTCACAAGTGACATTTCTCACACCATGGCTACCTCTGCTGTCTCTGCTCCCTCTTCCTCTACTGTCAAAGTCATCGACGAACACTTAGATCGTGCCAGTTGGGAGGCTTTGTATCTTCGCCATCCCTTTAACATGCTCATTGCTGGACCTAGCGGTTCTGGCAAAACCGAATTCGTCAAACGTTTGATCGAACATAAACATCATTTGATCGATCGGCCACCTCAACGGATCGTGTGGTGTTACAAAGAGTGGCAATCGGCGTACAGCCTCTTGCGAGAAAGTCAAGGCGATTCCATCGTGTTTGTGGAAGGCATTCCTAAAGAAGACGACGGCATCGTCTCTGACTCCCGTCAAACCCATTTGGTCATTTTCGACGACATGTTAGGAGAAGACGAAGAAGAAATTAAACTGTGGTTCACGCGCAAAGGGCATCACTGTAATGCCAGTGTCGTTTACATCACCCAAAATTTGTTTCAACAAAGTAAAGCCCATCGCACCATCAGTCTCAATGCGCATTACGTGGTCTTGTTTAAAAGCCCTCGAGATAAATCGCAAGTGCAAGTCTTAGCCAAACAGTTAGGAACGCCTTGGCTGACTCAGGCGTACGACGATGCCACTCAAACGCCACACGCCTATTTACTCGTCGATTTGAAACCTACGACTACCGAGGATTTGCGATTTCGTACCCACTTGTTTCACCACTGGTGCCAAGACGGAGGGCCTGTCCTGTACACGTCTCCGTCCTCGACTTCATTTCACTCCCCATAAAAAAATCTATAAAAACCTCAGACCCTTTTTCGTCTGTCTCACACAGTGTGAACATGACGTCCCTTCAGTCGCATCTTCCCGTCAAATTGATTCGTGCCTTGTATGGCATCAGTCGAGAAAAAAATCCACAAACACGAGCTCGTGTCTTAGAAGCTAGTCTCAAAGAAGTCTTACGATGGTTCACGGTGACAGCACGTCAAATACTCCAAGGAATCATTCAGATTCCTCATCAAACCCAACGCTTTTTCGATCGAAACAAAGTTGCTTTGGTCCAACTGGCCGATCCCCGCATCGACACTCAAACCAAAAAACAAATCATTTTGAAACCTGGAGGGAGCGGTACTCTAGGAGGGGTCATCATTTGCTCACTCTTAAGATGGGATCCTAATGCCCCCAAAGTTATCCCCAAGACAAAAGTCCAACGAAGCCCCAAGAAGAAAAAGAAAAAGACCAGGTCCCCAAGAAGAATAACTTCTCCAGTGGAAGGACCCTCCTCTTACCAGACACCACCCCGGAAAAAGAAAAGAAGCCCCCAGAAAAAGAAACAGAGAAAAAGTCCTCAGAAAAAGAAAAGTCCACAGAAGAAAACTAGTCGCAAGAGAGGCACTTCGGCCAGGACGCAACCTTACACTCGCAAACCACGACCTGCCACAGCGGTGACTGCGTCTCCGGCAGCCTCACGTTTGTCCACTTCTCCGTTAATGACACCCAGAACTGAAGAGTACTTGGAAACGTTGATCACACCAAGAACTTCTCCGTTGATGGCCCCCAAAAGAACTTCCCCAGTGGCAGGACCCTCCAATTTAGCGGCAGTGGCTGCTGCTCACAAAGTACCTTCTCCCAAAATCAAAGTCCATGAAAGATCGGGTATGTTACAAAGTTTACTGGATTTGTCCAAGCAAGAACTGGCTCGATTTAGTCTGTTGCGTACCCCTGCACGACGTGTCATGCCTGTCCTCAAACTGATACGACGTAAAGACAATCAGTGGCGACGCGTTCCAGTATAAAAAGACCTGTGACCAAGTCGGGGTATCAGTGAACTTGTAAAAGATGTCACCTCCAGGAAGCCACAAAAGAAAGAGACAAAGGCAGACGCGTCATCCGACAAAACGCTTAGCCAAGCATCGACGTCACCCTAAGAAAAGACACAGTCGTTCCAAGAAAAAGAGGCGTCAACAAAGGGGAGGATTCCTTGGCGATTTTGGGAAAAACATTGTCACCTTTATGACAAAGCGATAGTCCCAAAAAAAAAGATAAAAGGGTGTGTGTTAAGTCATCGACGTTAGTGTCTGTTTGGTGAATGTCCCGGAACCCACAAGCAAAGATGTCACCCTCCAGAAAACCCCAAGGAAAGAAAAGAAAAGGACTACCACCACGTTTAGCCAAACATGGGGACATGTTATCTGTCCTGTCCAAAGCTTCTCCACCCCTACGAAAAAAACACATTCAAACGGCCTCCAAAGAGGTCATCGATACCGTGTGCGAATGTTGTTTGAACGTTTTGAAAGGCACGATCCCTTTGTCCAAACACCAGAAACAATGCTTAGGCAAGCATCGTCACGTTCTTCGGAAAATGGTTCAAAAGAAAATTCCCATTCGTCAAAAAAAGAAGATGTTGGTCCAACGTGGAGGCATTTTACCTCTCTTGTTAGGCCCCATACTGAAAGGAGTCTTGGGAACCATGTTGGGAGGACTGGTGGGAGCAAGATAAAAAGGCCCTCGGAAGTCCCAAGATCTCAGAATTCACCCCTGACAACCCCATGGAAGGACGAAAACTAGCTTTAGTGCCTTACAAACGATGGATGGAATACCATCGGTGGCAAGAACAACGCACCCCGCATTTACCTCCCAATCCCAATTTGAGCGAGATGTCCCAGTTACAACACGAATTGCAATCCTTGATGGATCGCCAAGATTTGTCCGAAACAGAAAAATCGCAAAAGTACGGTCAACTCTTGCAAAGACTGCAACTCTTTCACCAGAAAGCTTTAGACGAAACAGCTTTACCCACTCTAAAAGATTTTAAGACCTTGATGAAAAGTCCACCACCATCATCATCATCATTACCACCACCACCACCACCACTACCATCCCCAAGGGTCACCAGAGATGCTACCCCACAAAGACCTGAGGAAGAAGAGACGCGCGAAGTGTTTCAAACACCGTCAGCAGCTCCCATTTCGAGTAAGATTGCAGCATCCTTGTTGACCCCGTCCCCCACACCCCAACGAGAAGAAATGAAAGCTTGGGTTAAAAAGATGATGTCCACACCTCCTTCGACAGAAGTGAAAAAGAAAGAAGGTAAACCAGAAGCGAAAAAAGAAAAGAAAACCAAAGCCATTCCATTGCCACCTCCACCACCACCACCACCACTACCTTCGACTTCTACTCCCGTAGCCCATCGGACACGTAAATCCGTTTCCAAACCACCCTTTCGACCCACCCAAAGTAGCATCACCGAAGAGTGGGTGACTTATTAACACACCAACACAAAAAAAAATGGAAAAAGTCTTAGCCAGCATTTACTACGACCCCTCGCATCCTGCAGGTTACGCAGGAGTTCAAAAATTGTATCGTGCTGCCAAAACGCGACTGAAAAGTCTCCGTTTACCTCAAGTGCAACGATGGTTACAAGAACAAGCTACCTACACTTTACACAAACCCATTCGACGCAAGTTTGCCAGAAGTCGCACCCGAATGGAAGGCATCGATCATCAATGGCAAGCCGATTTAGCCGATGTCTCTCATTTGGCCAGCTACAATCGTGGTTACAAATATTTGTTTTGTGTCATCGACGTCTTTTCCAAATTTGCCTGGGTCGTGCCTTTGACTTCCAAATCGAGCAACGAGTTAGTGCGAGCCCTGCAACGGGTGTTGAAACAAAGCGGTCGTCACCCTCTTCGATGGCAAACGGACAAAGGCACCGAATTTCTGAACCAAGCTTTCCAAAAAGAATTAAAGAAACGTGACATCCATTTTTTTACCACCGAGAATCCCGAAACCAAAGCCAGCATCGTGGAACGTTTTCAACGCACTTTGAAAGAACGCATGTGGAAATATTTTACGCATCACCACACTCTGAAGTACATCGACATCTTACCGCACCTGGTGCAAGCGTACAACCAATCTTACCATCGAAGCATCGGACGTGCCCCGCAAGACGTGACTCCCGACAACGAAGTGCTGGTGTTTGAGCGCCTGTTCGGTACGTCCCCGACGAGGGCTGTCCCCAAGAAAAGTAGAGAGTTGGCCGTAGGAGATTGGGTGCGCATTGGCAAAACCAAACGCACTTTCGACAAAGGTTACTTACCTAACTGGACGACCGAATTGTTTCGCGTCACTGGACGAGTGCATGGCCGTCATCCTGCCGTCTATAAATTGGAAGACATGAACGGAGAAGTACTCAAAGGAACGTTTTATTTGCCCGAGTTACAACGTGTCACCAAAAAAGAAGACGACGTGTACGACATCGAAAGCATTCTCGAACGCAGAACCCGTAAAGTGGGCAAACGACGTGTCAAAGAAGTCAAAGTACGTTGGAAAGGATATCCACCCAGTTTCGATTCTTGGATCGACGCTTCGCAAGTCATCGACTACAAAAAGAAGAAGTGACCATCATGCCCTTTCACACAGCAGACGCAGCTACGTCGACCACTCCTTCTTCACCTAGTTCTTCTGTGCAAGATTTACAAAAACAACCCTTGTGGGTGTGGTGTGGAGAACGTGTGCCTAAAACGCAAATCGTCTTTTTCTGCCAAATCTTCGTGGTGTATTGTGTCATCGGGGCAGCCATTGCCAATTTGAGTTTGCAACAAGGAGACAAACAATTGTGGACCATTTTATTGAGCAGTTGCATCGGTTACCTGCTTCCCAATCCCTCCCTGAAATTCTCCTCGAACGGGAACGTTGTGTCCAGTGCCAGTGCCAGTCACCACTCCAACAACAACCACAACCAGAACCCCATTTTGGGCGGAGACACGCCTCTGACATCCACTAACCCCTCGGACAGCCACAGAACTCTGGAATTATGAGTCACCAAAACCAATTTTACTTAACCTTACCCAGTGACAGTTCCATGGAGGTGTTTCCCAACAACACGTTGTGATGTTACACGGCCAAATTACCTCAAGCCATCCCCTTTGATCACGAAGCCCATTGGGAAGTGGCTTTAGTGGAAATGATTCACCCGACCCAAGTCCTCAATGTCCTTTCCAATCAAAATAAATTTGATGTGGAAGTTTATGACGAACAAATACAACAGTGGATGGATACCCATAGCAAATATGACAAGAAAACCCCTCCCACAAATACTCGACATTACACCACCTATCACTTGTTCATTCCCTCAGGCTATTATTTTAGTGGTCAACATTTGGTCAACACCATAGCCACCAGGTTTAATGGCGTGTTTGGGGAAGCTTTTAAGAATGTCAAGAACAAAAGTGTCACCCTGGAATACCACAAAACAGCTCGTCGCTTCCTGATGAAATTTCCTGAGGGGGATAAAATCATGGGTTTCTATTTTTGTGATGAATTGTTTGACATGTTGGGCGGTAACATGGAGATGAAAAAGAAAGTAGAACAACAAAAAAAAACCCCGAATTATCAATCATTTACGACTACGAGTTTTTTGGCCAGTATTTTCGTACCCCGGTAGAACTGAACCAAGGACTGAATTTGATGTTCGTGTATTCCGATGTGGTGGAATACAACGTGGTGCGACACACCTCCGTGCCGTTACTGCGTGTCATTCCTTTGAAAGTGGATTCTGCCGCAAACGCTGACGAGGAAGGTGGAAACACTTACCACGTCCACCGCGAATTTGTCCATCCTCACTATTTGCCGGTCAGCAAGTCGTATTTGGACACGGTCAACATTACTATAAAAGGAGATTTGGGACAAAATATTCCATTCACCAAAGGAAAAGTCACGGTGAAACTCCATTTTCGAAAACGGTTCTCTCACGATTCGTAAGTAAGTCATGTATCCAGTGTACCGAGGGGTTGCTCGACAACGAGGACACGGTTTAGGAGATATGTTAAAATCGGCCTTTCGTTCGGTGGCCCCGGTGTTGAAACCGATGGTGACACGCGGATTGCACGCCTTGAAAGATGCGGCACTGACGCAAGGCAAAGAATTTCTCCAAAATGTCATCATCGACAAACAAAACCCTAAAGAAGCCTTCATGAGGGCAGGCAAAAATGTCTTGCTGCAAACGGGCAAAGACATTTTGGGCCGACGAGACACACCTATAAATGCCCTGCACGCTACCGAGTCTGGCATTCAGCAAGGACAAGGCAGAAAGAGACGACGAAGAAAACACCCTTTCACCAGACTTCAAGCTAGAAAGGCCAAGAAAAGAAGAACCGTTCGAGACTTAGACGTTTTCGATTATTGAGACACAGCAACAAAAAATGATGCACCGAGAGTCTTGCGCTTGTTCCAAGACGAAACTGGATATGTTTGCCATGCCCCCCACCATGATGACGATGCAAGAATCCCAGTGGGTGGAATTTCATCCCGTCTCCTCATTGACTGATTCCGCTCCCATCGAGTTTGAAATCAAAGGACAGCCCGAAGATTACATCGATCTGAATAGTAGTTACCTATACTTGAAAGTGAAAGTGATCGAACCACCCAACGCTAACATAGACGCTGATGAAGCAGTAACTCCCGTCAATAATTTCATGCATTCCTTGTTTAGCGAAGTGGACTTGTACTTGAATAACAAACTGGTCAGCAGCAGCATGGATACTTACCCTTACCGAGCCTACCTGGAGAATCTCTTGACGTATGGAATAAACGCCAAGGACACTCATCTGGATGCTTGCGTGGTATGGAAACCTGACCAAGCGACTAGGTTCAACAGCATTACAGTTGCTGGGGATGCTCAAAATTTATCGGGATTTGCAGAACGACGAACGAAAATTGCTAGAAGTCGTGTTTTAGAACTAACGGATCGCTTGCATCTAGACATGTGGTTGCAAGAAAAGTATTTGCTGAACGGGGTGGATATCCGCTTGAGACTGAATCGCAGCAGTGCCGTTTTCCATTTGATGGCTGCTCATGATGCCACTTACAAAACCATCATCCAAGAAGAGAGGGTCTACGTGCGTCGTGTGGAAGTGTTGCCTAAAGTAGGTAACGACATCAGTCAGACGTTGAGCAGAACGAACGCCAAGTATCCGATACGAAGAGTGGAAGTGAAAACCTTCACAATTCCTGCTGGACAGCGATCCATGATCGAAGATCATCTGTTCCAAGGACAGTTACCCAAGCGTTTGATTGTTGGTATCGTCAAGAATTCAGCCTTCAACGGAGCCTACAACGAAAATCCTTTCAACTTTCATCATTACAATGTGTCCAAGATTGAAGTCAGTCGCGACGGCAAGACCTTGTGTACCCGACCTTTCGAGCCTAACTTTGCCCAGAACAATTACTTGAGATCGTACTTGTCCCTGTGCGAAGCTACCGGACAGTTAGGAACCAACACCAGTCACGGTATTAAGTACGACGATTATGCAGGAGGCTACGCTTTGTGGGCTTTCGATTTCACTCCAGACCAAGGCAGGGACGAGGGACATTTCCACCCTATAAAATCAGGCCAAATTCGTGTGGAACTTCAGTTTACTAATGCTCTACCAGACACGGTGAACGTCCTCCTGTATGCAGAATTCGATAATACCATAGAAATCAACAGTTTGAGAGAAGTCATTCTAGACTATTAGAAGTCATGGAAGACTGTTATCCCTCTTTACCTAGTGGAGAAACTTTGGAGATGGAATGTGAGGAGACCGTGGAAAAAGAAGAATCCCAAGACAAAGACGAAGAAGTTGTCATGATGAAGTCAAGATGGCCAGAACAAGAAGCCCATTTAGTCTCCTGTTTTGCCAAACACTTGGTCGACAAAATGACGGAATTGATCAAGAAAAATTGCTATGGATGTCAAAACGATCATCCCAGTCAAATTCAACACGATAAATGCCTGATGTTGAGTCAAGAAGAAAAATTGGACGAGTATCTGGACGAAGCTTGGAGTCTCATCTCAAACAAAGACGTGTTGCACCAGTGGTATAAAGACTTGCGTGAACATTCTTGTCCACCATTAACCACTCAAGAGATCCATCGTATCGAAGCTCTCCTGAATCAGAGTGAGGAAACAGAACGAATAACCGTTTATTCGTCAGACATTTTCAAGCAAAAAGTCAGGATCGAATTGACGACTTATTATTACCTGTGAAGAAGAAGAAGAAAAAAAAACACAAAACAATGGATACCTGCGAACTTTATTACCTTTTGAACCACAGTTCGTATACGGCTTCTTGGAATCCTGTCGTCTGTGCTAAAGATGAACTCCCTCATCGCAAACCTAAACACCATCAAGCTTACGTGATCAACACGGACGACAGTCATCTCCCAGGAACCCACTGGGTAGCCGTCTACTTTCCTCAAGAAGGATGTGTGGAATATTTCGATTCGTACGGATTGCCCCCTTTGGAAGACGATATCATTGACTTTATGAGAAGAAATGCTCAAACCACCCGATTCAATAATGTGAAATTACAAGGCACAGATTCCTTGGTGTGTGGACAATATTGTGTGTATTTTCTGCATCATCGCAGCCTGGGCTATTCCTTAGAACATTTAGTGACTCATTTCGATCCTCGTTCTTCTTCAAGAAATGATGTGAAAGTAGATCGATGGTTTTGTGACCATTATGCTTATCTTTTGTCTCAAGCTAGGAAACGTAGTGTCCATCAATGGCCTAATGATTTCCAACAGTGGAAATCACAATTTCATTCACAACGTTGTCAGCCCTGTTTAAAGTAGATTGTCCATTGAGAAAAAATGTTTGTGATTTGAAAAAAATTGTTTGATGTTATAGTGTTGGATTATTGTTAAAAAATGTTAGAGTTGTTGTTGTTTAGTGTTAAGTGATTTTTGAATAAAAAATGTTGTCTTTTCAAAAAAATGCCTTTGTGGTTTGTTTAGTTATAAGAATGTTGAATTGATGCTCTTTCATTTCTTACTATCCCTCTCATGACACTCACTGAACGTTGCGACTAGAAAACCGTGTGGGGGATGTTTTCCTTCACGTCCGCGCTTTGACTTTAAGAACCGGGGTTGTTTCCAGTCTAACCATCCATTGTCGACTCATCCTCCTACGAAGATGTGCTCCAAACTAGCTAAGCTCAACGAAGCCTACGTGAATTTGCATAGGGTCAGACACAGTCTGATACCGAAGCCAGAAGAAATAGAGAATGTGAGAATGTTAAAAATCACTGAAGACCTGATAGAAGAGCTCTTCAGAGAAGAAATGAACAGGGAAAAAGAAGAATGGACAGAGAAGTACAGACTTCAGAGACAGCAGCAACATCAGCAACAGCAGCAACAACAACAACAACAGCAGCAGCAGCAACCTGAAGCTGACAGAGGCTTTGTCGATTGTCGTATCGACACCAAAGAGTTCTTCTTCTCTTTCCGAAGAAGCAGACCTATCGCCAGAAAGTCTATCCTCAGAGGACATCGCATTCTTAGAAACTAAAAAAGAATGCCATAGGAAACAAAAAACAGCCCTTTTCAGGGCTACCCAATACTCTAGAAAAGAAATAACGATCGATTTGCCAATGTGTGTAGGTAGAGTAGTGTGAAAATAAACACTAACTCTTTTTTTAAAAAATGTGAGGGTATGTGTTTGTGTGTTTGTGTTTGTAAGTGCTCACGTAAGTTGGTATGGATAGTAGATTAAAATGATGTTTGTTTTTTTTGGCTGTTAGAGGTGTATATTTGGGGTTAGATTGGATTGATTTGCGTATGTGGATAGTCTATTGAAGTGATTTATAAAAAATTTTAAAATAGTGATGGGTAGCATAAAAGTGAGTGAGTTTTTCTTTTAGGTCCGCGCGTTGTTGTTTGGTCATGATCTAGGTAAGATCAATTTTATGTTATTAGGGGATGTTTTCCTTCACGTCCGCGCTTTCAGTATAAATTGAAACTCGTTCGGCAGTCCAGCTACCCTTGTTGATTGATCAACACCAAAAATGAACACGAGACTGGAGAAACTGTTGGAACTTTATGTGCATCTGGAATATGCCAGGCGCATATTAAATGAACTGGCCGCGGAAGCCATTGTCGAGGAGGGAAGGATAAGAGAGGAAGAAAGAAGAAACAAAGAAGAGGAGGAGAGAAGATATAAAAAAGAAGAAGAGGAAAGAAGATACAAAGAGGAGAGAAGAAACAAAGAAGAGGAGGAGGAAAAGGAGAGAAGAAGAAGAAATTTCAGAATCCCAGAGAACGAAAATTGGGATTCTGAAGCGACATATCCTGCCTCTGCTCTCTCCCCCCAAAAGGTAAAAAGTAACTGGGGGATAAGATGTGTATGTGGCGCCAGGCCTGGAAGGTGCCACCATTAACCAGGTGTCCATGAAGTTCCAAAAAAAACCAGCCCTTTTCAGGGCTACCCAATACTCTAGAAAAGAAATAACCATCAATTTGCCAATGTGTAGGTAGAGTAGTGTGAATATAAACACTAACTCTTTTCTAAGATAGTGGGAGGGTATGTGTTTGTGTGTTGGTGCTTGTAAGAGCTAAGGTATGTTTGTGTGAATAGTAGATTATAGGTTTCTTAGCGTATGTGAAGAGTATAGTTTGGGTTTTATTATATGAAATGAGAAAAGTAGGGGGATGTTTTCCTTCACGTCCGCGCGTTGTTGGGTCATGATCTAGGTAAGATCAATTTTATGTTTTAGGGGGATGTTTTCCTTCACGTACGCGCTTTCAGTATAAAACTAACAGTGTTGGCCATTGGAACCCATTCTACGGAATAAGCAAACAAGAAGATGCCAGCAGCTTCAGCTTTATACAACGATCTTATGGGAAGTTGGTATTGGATGGTGGATGGATTGAGTGTAGTTGAAAGGGTTGAACAGGAATGGAGGTATGCAGTGACAAAAGACTTCGTCTCAAGACAAGTAACCAGCCTCCACTTATCCGTAAATAATGTAAAAGAAATGATAGAGGATGAGGAGAAGAGAATCAGAGGTTTAATTAACCCACCGTATGTCAAAGTGGGTAAGTTAAAAGAAGCGATAGATCATGTGACGAGTGCAAGGTGCTTTCTAGAAGACATTGTAGAATGGACAGATTGGTGTTTCGCGAAGTGGGGGTTAGAAAAACTTAAGAAAGCTGAAGAACTAATGAGGAATGTGCTGACCGAAGAGGTCAAGAAGATCAAAGAAAAGTGGTCAAAGGAAAGAAAAGAAGAAGAAAATAGAAAAAAAAGGATGAATTCGAAAAACTGAACACAAACTGGATGAAAATCCAAGAGAAGTTCCGGGCCATGGGCCACCCGGACTGGCTGCCGGAAACAGAAAAGAAAAAGAAGAAAGGAATGATGGACAAAATAAGAGGATGGTGGAAGAAGTTAAG